>CABHPQ010191039.1:0-13745 GCA_902168405.1 Peromyscus aztecus
TAGAGAGTAATAGGGTTTTTGTTGTTGTTGTTGTTGTTGTTGTTGTTTTTTGTATTTCTATAGTAGGTTTCTCTGCCGACACAATAAGCCAGATCAAGCCGAATCTTGAAAAGGTAAAATAACAGGTTTATTTTGAGCAAAGCAACTCCCGGGTGAGTTCTCCAGTCCCAGGGATTGAGACAGAAGTCACATGCCCAAACTAAAGCAGGGAGCTTAAATACCCTGTAGGTGAGGGGTGATGACATGTCCTCCATAAGCTGGGTTTGTGCGCCAAGAATTCCGAACTGGGCTTTTGGGCACTTTTTTCTTTAATGGATGCGGGGTGCGGGGGGAGGGCATTATCTTCAGTGGTGTAGCCACTCATAAGTTACCTATGCTCCTGTAAACAGCCCTTCACCCATGTCGCCATTGTTTTGTTTTATTTTTATTTTGCATGTATGGATGCTCTGTCTGCATGCATGTTTGTGTACCACATGTGTGCAGTGCATGCAGAGGCCAGAAGAGGGCATTGGATCCTCTGGAAACTAAATGGATGTGAGCTGACAATTGGGAGCTGGCAACCAAACGCAGGTCCTCTGGAAAAGCGGCCAGTGCTCTTAACTGCCGAGCCCTCTCCTGCCTCCTCACCTATGTCTTTGCAAGCAACCCCAGTGAAACTCAGTGGGTCACATACACACAAAAGGCACAGCGTAGAGGGGACTAGCTGTAAAGAGGAAGGGTATCTGTGGGCGTATGAAGAGAAGAGAGGGTGATGGGGTGAATCAGAATGCATTATGTACATGTAGGAAAAATGTCATGAAACTCATTCTTATATTTTGTGATTTATATATGCTAATAAAAAAGACCAGAGGGCCATGGCTGGCTGCTTCTGGGGTGACTTCTACTCTTGGGGTGATACATTTTTTAATTACATTTCTTGGGAGAGAAAGAGAGAGAATGGCGTAGTGTATGGGGGGAGAGTCAGAGGACAACCTGCAGGAGTCAGCTCTCTCTACTTCCACTGTGTGGGGTCCAGGGATCGAACTTAGGGCATCAGGCTTGGCACCAGCCCCTTTACCCACTGACTGGCCCTCCTGAGATAATTTCTGTTCCTGAGGCATCCCAGGATAGAACCACACACCCACAGGAGTCACCCACATAGAAATCCTGCCTCCCTGCTCTGCCCCTACCCCGCCTAGACGGCTGCCCTGGTCCCTGAGGAGGCAGGGTGCTTTGCTGGAATTCTATCTTCCTCCTGTCCATCTATCATTTAAGGATCCGGGAAGACTGGCACCAGTCTCTTGGCTCAGGGATGCCCGAGTCCAAGGGTGGGAGGGGGGTCTGGCTCAGTGACCCTGCTGGCTCTGACTGAATTCCCCAACCCTCAAGTCACCTGGTCACTGAGTCCCTCCTACCCGGCAAGGGGCCTGCTGCATACCCTTCTGGGCCTGGTCTCTTTGATCCCCTCTTAGCTCTAGCCCCCCCTCCCCCAGGAGAGGTGGTAAAGGTCCCAGGGCAATATGGCAGTTCTGTACTTCTGTAGGGCAGAGGCAGTCTCTCCATGCCTCCCTGCTGCCAACTCTAGGTCCTTGAATCTACCTCCTTCCCTTAGCCCTCCTACAAAAGCTTGCAGGGATCCAGGTGACCTTTCAGGGTTGAGAGCTAGATCCTCAGGGCAGAGTGGACAAGGCAGGCCTGCCCCTGCCGCTGCTGCAGGGCTCGGCCCCAGCTCTGAAGCTCCTATGTCCTAACTGGATGAAAGGGAAGGGGCCCTGCCTTTCAACTGCTGCACGGTCCTTTTTGCTTCCCTCTCCTTTGTGAGGGTCCCTTGACTAGTGACCCATAACCTTCCACAGGCAGAGCTGGGATGGTCGAAGCAGAACACTTCCACGTTGGTGGGGCCAGCTCTGTCCAAAACCACATTCAGGCCCCTCTTAGACTAGCAGGGAGGGGGCTGGTCCTCCTGTTAGCAAAGCAGGAGTATGTGGCTTAAATGAGTCTACCATGTCCCCCGTGCCCACCCTCTGCAGGCCTCCCTGAGCCAGCAGCAACTTCCTGCTAGATCATAAAAGCTGGACAAAGGCAGGGGCCTGCTGATGCAGCATCTTCCTCCTCAACGCAGGACAAAGGGATGGAAGGGACTGTGCTCAAATGCAAGATGCTGACACAGATTTTCTGAGCATAGCTAGACTTTGTCAGAGGCTTCAAGGTCACAGGGTCATGGCAGGGGCAGGTCGGAGGATGTATCCCTGGTGGCGACTTGACAGTTTTCTCAGAAAGCCAGGATGGTTCTGGCACTTGGCACGTTGCTGAGTGGCCAATTCCTAAGTTCCTGAGAAGACAAAACCTGTCTCCCACCAGTACTGCCTGAGCCCCATGAGGTCATCTGGCCCTTATTTATCCCAGACGCTGGAGGCCTTGGCATCGCTCCTGGGTGGGGGTCTTGGGGCCTTCTGGGTATGCAGCCAATAGCCCCTTCCAGTTCCTTGATAGCCAGGGTGAAAGGCTAAGAATCCACCAGCCCAAGTGGATGAAGGTTAGGTGGTGGTAGTGGAAACAGGTGAGGATTTTGGAACCAGAGGGGAAAGTGTCTCTGACAGTCCCCTCCTAGAAGGTGGGCTTGTACCCACTGACTCCAGTCCAAGCTGGGCCTGGCAGTAGGGTGTGAAAGGAAAGCTCAGTGCTCATCTCTCATACCGGTGACCTTGTCCCTTAGGCATTTTGATAGGGACAGGATGTGGTATTGTAGCTCTCACAGAAGATGGCTCTGGATGACTCTACCTCAGACCCTCTGGACCACTGTCCATCCTTTTTTTTTTTTGGTGTGTGTGGGGGGGGTGTTGAGACAGGGTTTCTCTGTGTTGCCCTGGCTGTCCTGGAACTCGTTCTGTAGACCAGGCTGGCCTCGAACTCACGGAGATCTGCCTGCTTCTGCCTCCTGAGTGCTGGGATTAAAGGTATGCGCCACCACGCCCAACTCTACTGTCCATCCTTTTTAAGAAGAGAGTAATCATGCTGTGTTGGACAGGGCTCGGGGACACCTTCTTCTGGGGACATAAACATGGCACAGTCCCATCAGCTCCTGATGAGACAAAAAACAGGTGAGCTAGAGAATCTACCCCAAACTCCACAGAGCAGGTGGCACTGAAGCGCATGGCATGGAGCCAGAGACTAGGATGGGCCCTTGTCAAGTGACCAGAAGTGGCCCTGGGGAAACCCTCACAGGACGGGCTGTAAAAGCATGGAGTCTGCCATGCAGGCCTGGGGTTTGGGGGTGGTCATCTTTTAGAGCGGGATGCACATAGTCAGGGTTCAAGGTAAGACCCCAGAGGGTGCTTCCAGAACCTTCTTCAGAGGTCATGTTAAAGCCAGATGCCTGCTCACCCCCTCAGAGCCCAGGCTGAGCCCAGCAAGTACTTGAAGATAAGGCAGTGAGGAACAGGGGGGAACAGCGGCCAGGCCTAACCCCAGAACCCCAGCCTAGCCTGGATAAGCTCCACCCACATGTAGTTGCCCCTCTGCCCACTTGGGGGCAGGCCTGGCCAAGGGGAGGGGACAGAGGGAGCCACTCATCCGAGAGGGCAGGTGGGCTAAGTGAAGAGGAGCCACTTTGTTGACAAAAAAACTGAATAAAACCATGACTCAGTGGCACACTCGGGTAATCTCTCCAACAGGGACTTTAGGGGCCAGGCAGCCCCATGTTCTTCCACAGCCAAACCTCTTCCGGACTTCTCCCCAGTACCCTCACCCCAATCCCACTGGTCAAGAAAAGTCTCCGCAAGCTGGGTTTGAACTGACTTTATTATTCTGTAAATGTGAATTTTACAAAGCGCTTTACAATTAATGATGACATCCTTTTGTTTGTCATGGACTTCCACCTCTGAAACAGCTCTGAGCACAGGCTCACAGCTCTCGGTTTCCCTGGTCAGCTTGCCCACATTGCGGTGGTTTTAGTTATTGATACAATGTTGTCAGCCATGGCTACAAAGTAACAGTCTTGTCACTACGGGGTCACAGCACAGAAAGAGAGCGAGGAGGGTGCTGGAGGGACAAAATAAAGGCCTCCTCCTCCCCCAAAACAAAAGAAAGCCAAGATGTGGCGTCTGCTCTAGCTCAGTGGTTCTGTGAAGCCCTCCTTCGAGGTAGGGGAGCAACTGATTTTATTAACTTACTTTCTAACAGTCAAGAGTTACGACACTACTTTAACCCCTAGACAGTGCCTTCAGAACAACCCTCTCTCGAGTCCTTTTCTCCAAACATCCCACCGAAGGGACGAATGTTCTCCTTGCACCCAGAGCCACCCAGAACGTTCAAGTCAAAAATATTTATACATTTTATACTTTCTCTTTTTGTCTGCTAAAAATAGTATTGCAAATTTTGGCTTCTTTTGACATAAAAATCACAATCGTGTGCAAAATGCTTGCAACGAGGCGACTGTTGGGACGCAAGCGGAGGCTACTCGATCAGAATGCTTTAGATCAGCGCATCCTTTTCCTTCTCTAGAAAAACAAAGCAAACGAAAGCAAACACCTTTGCCACTCTTGAAACACTCTGTACCAAGCCCTTCTTCCAGCAGTGCAGGCTGGGCTGGCTGACATCATGCAGAACCACATAGCAGCAGCACCATTCGAAGCAGTGGTTAAAGCTGAGATGTCACATGCTCACCATTCCAATTCGGGATCCATAGCAAGCAGATTCTAACAGGGTCTCTCGAGTTTTCAGCTGGTTGGTGGGCCATCTGCTCTTCCCACTTCAGCTACAAATCACCACCTTTGGGGAACCCAAGCAGGGCACAATGGGGTGGGGCGGGCGGGGCAGGACAGGGGTAGCACTGGGCTTAAGTGGTTCCTGCTATTGAATCAGATAGCACCAGGCACCCCACAGTCCCCTGGAGGGGACAGGCCCTGCCAGCTTGCCAGTCCCTCAGAGGCCCTTCCTTCCACCTTCCTCTCGGTTCTAAACAAATGCCACACAGCTAGTTTTCCTGGAGGCCCAGACCTGCAGTCACACCGTGCAGGACCCTCAGGGTCTCGCCTCGATTGCCTTTCACACACCGCTGCAATCACATTCAAGGGCAAAGTAAGACAGCAAATCAGACGCTAGCTGAAGCAACTGGTATAGAAAACAAGACAGAATTCAAGTACTGAGACGGCCAGGCAGGCAGGCAGGCAGCCCCTCCAAGCTCACAGTATCAGCCCTGTCTCTGGTCCCTTGCCCTGGACCTGCTGTACTCGCCCGTCCGTCTCGTCCGTCCGTCCGTCCGCCTCAGGGACGGTTGTTTGCTCTGGGAGGGCCGAAGAGCAGTGGCTGGATCCAGCCCTGCCCCAGCAGCTCCAGCACAATCCAGTCCCAACTGTCCTCATGGCAAAGATGCTGATGTAGCAATTGTTTCTACAATAGACTCTACATAGTATATGCATATTGCTAGTAGTCGAGCTAGGAACAGGGGTGCAGACATCCGACGAATACTGAGAGGATCTCATCTACAGGGTCTGGACAAGTCAGGGTCACGTGGCAGGACGAGACAGCCCCGGTTCTGGAATTAGTCATCTTGTAAACAAAGGAGGGGGAGTCCGGTTTTTTAAATTGGTTTTCCTCGGAAAAAAAGAATCAAAAGATGCTAAGGCACTCTGGAAGGCCCCTCGGAGCCCAGGCCTGCCACCCGCCTGCCTAGCAGTACATTCAGATGCAGAGGGAGTGCCCCCCCCCAACAGGTACAGTCATTGGCCATGCATGTCTGCAAACGCTCCCCACCACGTCCACTACGGGACACATTAGTGCAAAACGCTCTGCCTGGCCCACCTGGGGCGCAGGGAGAGCTCAGAATCCATTCACATTTAATTAATATTATTGAAGTTTTACCTACAGCTCTTGCCTTCCTTACCCAGAACAAAACAGATGGCAATTATAAACATTAAGGGACAGAGGTTGAGGACATTGTGCTAGCCCGAGCAGTGGTCAGGCATTCTGGGCGGCCACCGTCTCCTCCCGTGGCCAGTGACGCCCTCCCTATGCTGGCCCAGGGGGGGACCACGCCCATCTTGGAGCGGAGGGATGAGAGAGAGCCCTTTTGCCACCAGCCAAAACAGGTGGGTCTGTCTCCCAAAGGTCCCCAGGGATGGTCAAATTAAAGTGCAGATTTGGGTTGGGAAAGCAGATGAAGGAATATTCCAGAGGGGAAGGGCGCAGGGCCCCGCCCCCCAGTCCTGCCATACCCTCCACAGTTCTATGGTCTTCTCCCAGCACCAGGAGGGTTTGGTCCAAGTCACTAAATGGCTGGCTGGGGCTGCAACCGACCTAAGATGGGAATGGGAGAGGTGAGAGATCCATCTCTGGGCGGCTAGTTCCAGAGCTGGATATTAGCTAGCCTCTGTACCTGCCCCAGGAATGCAGGCCTTGGGTTACCAAGGAGCAGGGAGAGGGGCTCAGGTCAGTTCCCACAGTGCCTGCCATGATGCCCCTTTCCCTTTCCCAAACCACAGGTCTTTCAGAAGAGGGGGAAGACACGTACTTAGAGTCACACAGTTTGAGGGCTACCTGTGAGGCCACTCCAAGGCAAGGAAGTGCCAGCAAAAAAAAAAAAAAAAAAAGGGGGGGGGGTAGGGGACAACACAGAAGGAGTCTAAATTGCACCTCAGGCTCTCCCTCCTACCATGGCCCTCCAGATGGGGAGAGACTACCCAGCCTGTGGTACACGGGGGTGGGTGGGGGGATCATAGGGCAGCAAATTCAAGATGTATAGAGGGATAGGGAACATTAGACCTTTCAAGTTTAGAATCATGGGTGTCCTTGGGCACTTCAGGAGCCGCTAGGCTTTGCAGGTGAGCAGGCAGTCCCTGGACAAGAGTCCAAGAAAAGACACTCGGGTAAGCGGCCTCAGGAGCATGTCCCACACTTAAAAATGATTAAACACCAGCTTAAAGCCAGCCAGCTGTCCTCAAAGGCCCTCCTTCAGGCACCCCCTTCATGAGTTTCTAACTTTCTGGTCCCCAGTGAGATCTACACCTGTCTATTACCCCAGCCCGGGCCTGTGTTTACAGCCAACTACACAGGTATTCAGAGTGAGCGGTAGCCCACAGGTGCTGAGCCTGACTGTACACGGCTAGCTGCTCTTTCCTGGGCCCCCTCTGCCTCAGTGGGAGGCCAAGAGGGGGTCCATGGGCATGTATTCACCCAAATCTGTAGTAGGCTAGGGGCAGGGACATTCGTCCCTCACTGACTTTTTTGCTCTGTTGGGTCTGAAAGTTTCCAAACCACAAACGAAATAGATCTGAACTAAACAAAAACAGCAAAAAAGCAAAATCCCAGAGTGGCTGGGGAGGCAGAGGGTAGTGAGGCCAGCCATGGCCAGGGGCATGGAGACCCTGGGGGGGGGGGGGTCAGCAGGCCAGCCGCTGGGGGTCTGGGTGGAGCAGAGTGAGGACATGGGTATAGGGGGAGAACACCTCGTCCTTCCCCTACCCCTGGGTGACCAGCCACAGCCACTGCTGAGGGCCATCACTGGTCTCTGTGCACACACACACACACACTCTCATTCTCTCTCTCCACACACACACACACACACACACACACACACACACACACACACACACACACGGGTGGCTTCTTGGGAGGAAGGAATACAACAGAAATCTGGCCTCCGGAGGCCCAGCACTGCCCCACTGGGGTCCTTATGGGTAAGAAATGGAGTGTCATATCTGCCCTTCCACCCACAGGCCACTACTACCCCAGCTTCCGCTTTCAGAGCAGGAGGAATAGGAAGGGTAGATGAGTCAGGGTCAGGGCCGGACACCAGGGACCTGGTGGCCTCTTCTACCTCCCCAAGAAGGGGGAGGGGAGCACTACCATGGGAGACTGAGCTGAGGAATATCAAAAAGTTGCCCTGGGACCTTCCTCCCAGAGCGTGGCCAGTGGCCTAAATGTTTACAGTATAATGAATGCGTTTGTTTCCTTCATCCATTTTAAATACAGGCAGAATAAAAATCACATTTCTGTCAGGCAGCAGTAGCGGTTCAGTAGGTAAGTGGCTTGATCACATTTGTTTGTATTAGTAACGCATGCAAGCAGCTTTAGTACTCGGTCCCTTGTGAGGCGGCCTTGCTGGCCCCTTACAAGGTCCCTGCATAGGTGCCCTCTGGCCTTCTTGCTGCTGTGGCCACTGGTGTCTGAGGCCTGCTGGAGCTGGTGTTGCCCTGCTCAAAGGCCTGAGGGGGGCTCTGGCCATCAGCAGGCAGCGGCTCGGGGGCAGCCACCTCCTGGATAACCGAGCCTGCCCCATCCACCTCCTCACTAGCCTCAAAGGCAGGGTTGGTCGAGGTGCTCAGATCGACATTCACAGCATCAGTTCTCAGAGCCACAATGGTGGCCGCGTCACTTCGCCGCTCGGCATAGATGCGCTGCTCGAACACCTGTGAAGCAGCAGGTGGGAACTCGGGGTCCAGGGGCAGGCTGGCGGCTGAGGCGCCCATGACGGTACGGTACATCTCCACACCCTCTGGCAGCATGGACTTGATCTTGGGCAGCCAGCGCTTGCGGACACGGCGAGCATTGGTACACATGTCTGCGGCGATCACGTTCATCTCACTCTCCTTGAAGCTGGGGGCGAAGTTCTGACAGTACACTGCAGTGAGGCAGAAGGAGGAGGGGTGAGAACAGCCTCTCCCGCACGGCTTGGCCCACCGCTGCCCAAGTGTCCACAGAAGCAAGGTGCCCAGGGCTGCACTGTCTGCAATCTTGGTTCCCACCAAGGTCCCTTGATTTGAGCTATCAGTCCAGAAGTCGATTTCTCTTTCCTCGGCCCAGAACACCCCTGTGACTCTTTCAGATGGTGTCTACAACAGTACAGGTAATCAGCTTGAGGACCCACCAGGTTTGGACCTGTGTCTAACTTCTCTGGCCTTCCCACCTCCACCTGCAAACTGGGACAGGTAGACGGTCCTCCCCACATGAGGAGATGGCTTGCCAACACCCTCCCTGGCTTCAGACACAGCAAACCAAAAGGAGGGTGGGTGTCCTCATCAACGAAACAAAACAAGAACCCTCTTCTTTTCCTGCCAGGACCTGGAGACCAAGGTCAGGCCCAGGTCCCCACAGAGCAAAACCAGGTAGGTCCCTCAGAGCCCAGCTTCACTACCTTCCAGCATCTCTGGGTCCTACTGCCGCTCCACTCCGCAGGACTGTAATTACCTACTGCTAAGACCCTCCTCTATAAAAGAGAATTATATCACAAAGGGAATTTCTAAGCAAGACAATAAGACGTTTCTTCCACAGGCGTCTGCTCTGGGCCAGTCTGTGTGTGTGTATGTTGGGTGCTATCGCTTCTTCTGCATCTGAGGGTACAGGGCTGGGTGGTGGCTTGCCACAGAGATGGACTGGGCTCCGCCCCACCACGCAGGAGCGGGAGGCAGAAGCCGGCCGAACAGATGGCAAAGGCTCAAAATAACCTCAACATGTAAATAAGGGGTTTTGTTCAAAAAGGAAAATTAGATCTATTTCACATATTAAAATAGTTTCGCAGCTGAATTCATCACACTTGGAAACCTACCAAGGACGTTAACACCTCGAGACGAGTTCTGCTTGCTGCTCTTTTCTCCCTCCTGGTCCCAGAGCTGCAGGCCAAAGCAAGCACTCAGGACAGGAGCCCATGGCCCAGAATAACCCTGGGGCCCAACTTAGCCTGCCTCAGGTTGGGCTCTCAATTCCAGATGGGACTCCTACAGTTTCCCAGACCAGGTGACCCTGCACCACCCACTCACGTTTCACAGCGTTCAGGACTCGGCTGTCCAGTGGCTTTCGGCTCGGGTCACTGGTAGACGAGCGTATGCCAGTGCCACAGCTATTGGCCAGTGTGTTCCTGAAAGAGGGATGAGGACAGGAGGCAGGGTTGGTCCAGCTGTGACCTAAGGAACGGGACTCCCCACCCACACAGAGGTGAAAGAGCCCAAACCACCACACCCACCCTGTGTCTCCACTGAACGAGGATGCACGTCTTCTGCGTCATGTCCAAGGCGGGGAGAAGGCCCAGTCTTTCTCTGAGATAGCGCTCCTAGGTGAGTGGGCAGCCTGAGTGACCAGCCCAGGCACTGTCCATGGGAAGCCCTGAGCCTCCTGAGGGGGTTGCTTTTCCTTGGGGAACGGGCTCTGTTGACCCATGCACATGGTAGTATACACGTGGTTTTTCACTTCCTTTGGGGAGGGGGACAGAGCCAGTCTTTCTATAGACTGAGATCCTGGCATAAGAGGATGTGCCATCTTTCTGGAGCCTTTTCAGGGCATCTCCAGGCCAAATGTCCACATTAGTGTCAGGAAAAAGTGGAGGGCTGTAAACACTCAAACCTCTGGTGAGCAGACAGCTTACAGCTAGAGGAAACTCTAGAATCTTCTGCCACCCCTACCCACCTACCTGTCAAAGAAGGTGGCCAGGAGCCTCCGCAGCAGGACCTTGTGCTTCACCCCCGCACACAGGTGGCAGTTCATGAGCTGGCCACGTGTGATGTAGACCCCGGAGCCTAAAGCCAGCAAACAGCAATGTATGAGGTCTTTAGTCTTATAAACCAAACCTGGGCTCATGCCCTCTAACGGGATGCCAGGGTCACAAGAGACTGCAGGGGAGCCTGGAGAGGGGTGGAAGGTGAAGAGGGACCTCTAGGACAAAAGCAATCTCAGTTCTCACCTACTGGAAGACACCAGGGCTGAAGGATGCTAAGGCCAAGCCCCTCCTCTTTCATACTCCATCCTCAGTGGAAACCCAGTAGGGTTGGGGGATGCCATGACAAACCCCATACCTTCAATGTCTCCTAAACTCCAGCTTCCTCTTTTTCCTCCCCCCCTCCCCAGGGTTTCTCTGTGTAACAGCTCTGGCTGTTCTGGGACTCATTCTGTTGACCAGGCTGGCCTCGAACTCACAGAGATCTGCCTGGCTCTGCCCCCCCGAGTGCTGGGACTAAAGGCATGCATGAACCACCATGTCTGGCTGCTTATCTTGTTTCTGATGAAGCATGAGTTAAACCTTTTTATTTCAAGACAAGCTCTTACTATATAGTCTAGACTTGCCTACAATTCTCAATGTCCCTGCCTCAGCCTCCCAAGCACTTGGCTACGGGTGTGCACACTACACCTAGTTCCTAGATCTTCCCATCAGCCTTATCTATTAGGTCTTAGCAGGGCCTAATCGAGGACAGAAACTTGCTCTTGCTTAAGGAAGAATTCTACCCTCTTAAAGGGCATCACAGCAGTCTGAGAGACTATCTCTAGCTCCCAGAGATTCTATCCTGTCCCAGGACTTGGCTGGAGCAGCTCCACCCATACCACCCTGGAAGCTACGCTCCTGCTGCCTACCAGAGAACTGGTAATGAAGTCTCTAAGGCAGTGGTTTCCAGGAGAGGGGGACGATTGGACAGAATCTGGAGTTCTGCTCTATTGAGAGTGGACCTCACGATGCTGCCAGGGATGTGGCAGGAGGGGGTATCGGGTAGAAACAGGAGAGGGTGGCTCAGGGAGGCAGGGCTTAGATGCTGGGCTGAGGAACCAATCCACCTTGCTTCCCAAACAAACAAAAAGAGCAATCAAAGACCAGACATGGTGGCTCACACCTTTAATCCCATCACTCAGGAGACAGAGGCAAAGATCTCTATGGGTCGAAGCCAGCCTGGTCTTCATAGAGAGACTTGTTGTCTCAAACAAACAAACAGGCAATTAAAGCAAACAGTGTGGGGGCCCATGGGGTGCCACCCACTTGGACCTTGTTGAATATTGCCTTACAGCATGCAAGGACCCCAACACTAAAGGGATGATGTTTCTGAAAAAGCTGGCCTTGAGGGCTTCTGGATTCCACTCTGGACTGTGAGCTATCATTCAGACACTACAACTGGACGGTGGGGCAGGAGGGTCACTGGTAAACTATGTGACTTGGTTCTATCTGTGACCTAAATTAAAATGCATCATGGATACAGCCCCTGCCAATCAGGAGCCTGGCCAGCTCAGGGGACTCAATAAAAATGCTAAATTAATTCAATTGAATAACTCCGCTTAATGACACATTCTTCTAAAAGGAAATTTAAGATGTTCTTTTTTTCTTTCTTTTTGACTGATTGGTGATGAGTGCATTGTTCATAGCTCTGAAAAATAATGGATAGGGCATTTGCATACAGTGATGATGATGGGTGGGGCCGCCTCACCTGCTACAAGCTCCAGTTTCTCTCCAGGATCGCCCTCTGAGTAGAGCTTTGGGTGGCAGCGGTACCCAATCTGGCTGATGAGGCTGGCAGGCAGTGCCACCAGGTCTCGACGGATGAGGACACAGGAACGGCTCTCCAGGGGCACCGGCTCTGGCTTCTCTTGCACTAAGACAAAGAACTAACCCAATTAGGTAGGAATCTGTGGGTGAACCTGGGCTGCTCTGCGCCTGCCTGCCACATTCCGCAAGGCCCAGGTTAGAAACATTCCACATCAGTCTGGGGCTAACCTGAACCATGGCAGGCAGCTCTCCACACTGTACACGCAGTGTGTCCACCTCCACATCCAGCCCTGTCCTGCAAAGATGCCTGATAGCATGGGAAGACAGCCAGTAAGGAATGCCTACCCAGGCCTGGCAGCAGGCTGCCCAGGGTGAGAGGTGGTTCCCAGAAGTGTCCACCCAATGGGTTATGGGTTAGGTGGGAAGGAGGGCTGACGGGCAGGCCGGAGGGCATGTGTTGGAAGCAGCCTGGCCGGAGACCTGACAGCTGCAGAGGGAGTTTGAACTCAGCAGCCTGCACCTTTCAGAGTGTGAAGCTGCCAGCTCTGCTGTCAGGAAAACTCATGGAAGACAGGCAGGGAAACAGAACAGGGGCCCAGGCTCTCCTCAAAGTGGCTTCATGTAAGAGGTAACCAGATACAACTCGTCCTACTTGGCAGGTGAGGGGATGGGTATCTTAGCACATTCGGGGATACGGCCCCTTGGACTGTTTTGGTCTGGCACAAGGAAGTGCTCCTAAATATTTGCCAGTAGCAAAGCCAGGCAGTCCGGCATCCCTGTTGTCTGGGAATGTTCTGGCAAACCACTTCTGGAACAGGCAGTTGGGCCCAAGAGCTCCTCTGTACCTGCAGCTCTGAGGCTGCACCCATGACGCCAGTCCACAGAGGCGGCCCACGGGTGTGAGTATGCTCCACAGAGTGCAGGACACCAGTTTGCCAGCATCAGCATCCAAAAGACAGGAGGAACAGTCTCTTACGAGGCACAGAGTGCTTGGCACAAGGCTTCTTTTTTTTATCCCCCTGAGACAGGGTTTCTCACTCCATAGCCCAGGCTGGCCTCGAACTCAACAGAGATCCGCCTGCCTCTGCCTCCCGAGTGCTGGAGGAACACCCGGCTGGCCCAAGGCTTCTTAGTAAGGACTACTTGCTGAGCACTCTATGCACACTACAGGACATCGGAGGACCTGTGGCCCTAACCCCAATCCTGCACAGTCTTGTCTCAGCCCCTCCAGCCCCTTTTCCCAGGAGGCCTTGCACTTGGTCTAGCCTTGTAGCTAATCCTTGGTGCATGCTCCCATAGGCTTCAGAGACTGGCAGTAACACACACAGCCACCCTGCTCGAACAGAGGCCACGGGTGCCATTACTCTCTGTGTTCCCAGCACACAGGTTAGGTCCTGAGAAGGCCACCTGTTCCCAGCCAGCTGTCCCCTGCTGTGTGTTTGTGTCTGTGTGCGTTTATGCATGTGTACTTGTGTATCTGTTTAGGTGTCTGTGTGTGTTCGTGTCTGTTTGTATCTGTGTCTGTGTGGTG
>CABHPQ010191040.1:0-62195 GCA_902168405.1 Peromyscus aztecus
ACGACGATGCAGGTGGCGCAGACTTAGATCTTGCCCTGAGGCAGCTCCAAGATCAGACACAGGTGCACTTGCTGCTCCAGATGGGCTAGCTTCCTGTCCCTCCTCACAATGGGGATCACACAGTAGGGATTCTCAGCACTTCTCAGCAGGGGCTACTGTGCGGGGGTGGGGGAGTGGAGGGGTGTGGATGGAGGTGGGGGGGGGCGCATGAGGGCAAATGGCAAGGGAGGGTCCTGCACAGGAAGGATTTGCAAGTCATTTGAGGTCCTGCTCCTGAGGGAGATGCAGGGGCATCCATCCCCAACGGCCAACATCTGGGTTCTGAAGTGACCACCCACACCCTAAGGAACAGTGAGTGAATCACTACAGGAGAATGCAGGAGGGGTTCCAGCCCAGAAGACAGGATGGGAAGCCTATCCGTAGCTCAGCCCTGTCCCCAGTGCCTGGAGTCGCAGAGCATGGTCTCCAGGCTGCTTCAGGCCCACTACTTTTTGCTGCAGCTCAGGATAGCACAACCCCACCTGCGTCTGAGGAAGTCTCAGAGTCGGCAGACAGTCCACGAGGACAGAAGACAGAAAAAATGGAAGCGGCTGAGATGCAGACCCCTGCCTGGTACCAACTGGTGGTCAGGCAGGCTGGCCAGGTGGCATTTCCCGACCAAGGGAGAATCGATCGTTACAGCCCGGAATTACCCAGAGACTGAGGGAACACATCAAACAATCCGGATGGTATTTTAAAACATAATTATCCGCCCCCCGCCCCCCGGCCCCGCCTGCTGTGATTACACATGCAAACGAGCAGCGCCAACGCTGTGCGCTGTGCGTGGCATTTACATAAAGAGTGTTCACCAACAGAAATAATTCTCCATCCGCAGCCAGCGCTCTCTTGAGATGTTTTTCTCAACAGCAGAAGTTGTTTGCGCTCCACATGCACACCCCTCCCCAGCCTGGCTCCCCAAGAGCCAGAGACTGTCAGCCCAGAGCCCCAAAAAACCTCTTCTATTTCTGCCCTGCCAAGTGCTGGATGCTGCCATCTCTAAAAATACCCTAAACTGAGCCTTAGCTCATCAGCAAAGGTACTCTGAACTCCCTCGGGTGCCCCCGCCCCTTCCCCAGGTCCCCATGGGGTGGCTTCGGTCACCACTCAGGTTACAGTGTTCAGAAGCAGCTAGGTGTTAAGGGAAACTCCAGAGACTCACTCCCAGAGGAGATTGGACATTCATTCCCAGTGGACCTCAACGGGCCCTGAGTCAGGGCTGGTACTTGTTCCAGGTGTGCTGGGAGTCCATCGTCGCTGCGCCCCACCCCCCACGGAGAGGACTGTGAGCTGAGGACAGATCCTGTGCACACGAAGTTCCCTGCATCCTGGTCTCAGGTACCAGGAGACTCTCCTATCATCCAGGACTGGTCCCAGTGGTATCAATGTCACTTTCACATTCCCCAGACCAGGTGACAAGGCTCTGGTTTCTAGGGCTGAGCATCCAAGGAGAGAGCATGTGCGCGGTAGTTAGCTACCTTGATGAAGAGCTGTAACCACTCGCTGACGTGCAGTGACTTCCTGGTCATAGCAGAGAGATCTGTTCTAGGGGTGCCCCTGGACACTTGGGCACTGCTCCTCTCTCCAGGATCAGGAACCCATCCCCTTTAGGTGACACCATGGAAACAAACTGGATACCGGGAGTCACATGATATGTGGGTTACATTCCAGGGTTCTTAACATGATCACCTAGGATGTTAGTTAAGCCTCTGAGCCCCAGTAGATGCACAGGGACCCAATTCTCTAAGAAGGGCTCAGTGCTGAGTGGGATGAGCCAAGCACAGAAGGTCAAACCTGTAGGATTTCACTTATGTGAGGTTCCCAGGTGTCAAGCCATATGGAACCAAGGGGCAAACTGTGGATATTTTGAGTGGGGAATCTGTGTCAGTTTGGGAAGATCTCGGGGAGTTCTATGGACAGGATGTTAGTGATGGCTGAACAATGCGAATATGGGTAATGTCACTGAAAAGCACACTGAAGACGACTGCAGATCATTACCTTATCCTATGGGTATAAGCACATCTAAAAGAAGGAAGGAAGCGGAGGAGGAGGAGGAGGAGGAGGCTGGGCATGGTGGCTCACACCTATCATCCTAGCACTTGGTAAAGACAGGAAGATCAAGGGTTCAAGGTTATCCTCAGCTACATAGCAAATTTGAGGTCAGCCTCATGAGACCCTGTCTTAAAAACAAAACAAACAAACAAACAAACAAAAAACACCAACAAAAACAAAGAAAATAAGCATTTTGGGTGTAGCTTAGTGGTAGAGCATGTTGACCTGGGATGAGACCTGCAAAAGAAGGCAAGGAAGAGCAGGAGAGAGGGAGGGGCAGATCCCACAGCCTGTTTCTCTCCCATGGGATCTGCCTCCAGGGAACTGCCCAGTAGGAGCTCCCCTCTCTCTCCCCAGCCTCTCCTACCCTGTTCCCCACTGCTGGGAATTCCCTCAAGAAATCCCAAGCAGATACAAACAGCTGCCTGTGGATGAGTGGCCACTCAGGTCAGAGCTGCCCAGAGGCCTGGGGAAGGGGATTCCTACCTACTTCACAGACTAGATGTACACAACACCCCCTCAAAATACAGAATCAGAAAATGAACCCTAGTTCTTAACTGTGTGTGAGTAGAAAAAAATGAGCCCATGATGAGAGAAAAATGCCAACTCACACCGGAAGAGTCCCTGTAATGCTGCAGTCATCAAGACCACATGGTACAGACAGACAGACAAGCTCGTCCCAGAGCTGCCACAGATGATCTGCCCAAGTGCACACTCCGCTGACTTACACTGGTGTGAGTCAGTCAGCAGAGCTGGCTGACTTTCAGGCCCTTTCCAGTCGCCCCAAACCAAGGCCAGGGCCACTTTCATGGGGACCCTCATCCCTCCTGCAGAAGTGACTCAGGACACTTTGGGAAGCAGACAGTAGGAAAGACCTGTTCTGGGGTTTGGATAAGAGTTCTGACATGATCCCCACAGCACAAATCCTTAAAACAACCAGAACTGTCAGTTCTTCAAAACAAAAACAAAAACAAACAAACAAAAACTTCTGTGAAGGAGTAACAAAACAGGGTGGCTACAGATGGGAAGGAAAAAGAAAATGCCGTCAAAGCTCAACTTTTAAAAACAACAACAAGCCGGGGTGTGTGTGTGTGTGTGTGTGTGTGTGTGTGTGTGTGTGTGTGTGTGTGTGTGTGTGTGTGTCACTGTGTCACACGCCTTTAATCCCAGCACTCGGGAGGCAGAGCCAGGCGGATCTCTGTGAGTTCAAGGCCAGCCTGGTCTCCAAAGCGAGTTCCAGGAAAGGTGCAAAGCTACACAGAGAAACCCTGTCTCGAAAAAACCAAAAATAAAAAAATAAAAACAACAACAAAACAATAAAGAGATGGCTCAGCGTCAAGAGCACTGGCTGCTCTTTAAGAGGTCCCGAGTTCAATTCCCAGCACACACATGGAGGATCACAACTGGCTGTAACTGCAGTCCCATGAATTCCAGTGCCCCCTTCTGGTGTGCAGATGTACATGCCGATGAAAGTATCCATCTGCATAAATAGAAAATCTTTAAGAACAAAACAAAACAACTGAGCCTCACTTTCAGAACTGGGCAGACATGTAGAAGGATTTACAGATGAGAATCTGCACTGGTAATGTGCTTGCTCAACATTTAGTCAAGAAATGAAACCAAAACCACAATAGACTACCATCCCATTCTCTGAAGTCAGGACCTAGAACCAGACACAAGGCCTTGGCTAGTGAAGTGGAACATGGCTACCAGAGACGACTTAGGCAGTGAAGGTACACACTCACCAGCACCCACAAGGAGCCCAAGTCAGACCCAGCGACCAGGCTCCTGGGCTCTGTTTTCAGGACCCTTGTGGCTCCCATGAGTGACCTGCCCTCCACCCCCATGTCTCTTAGCTGGGCAGCCTAACATGTCTAGAATAGCCTTCATATCCATGGTCCCGGCCAGTGTTCCTCCCGAAAGCCAAACTTCCAGCCCTAATGGGTGAGGTGTTTTATCCCCAAGAGTCTCTGGCACCTGAGTCCGGCTGGATGCTCCCACCACCCCGCCTCACCCTCTCTCTGGCTACCCTGGTAGATGTCCTCACTGCCACTCTGGCCAAGCCTCCTTCTTGCTCTCTCTCCTTCCATGGATGTTTCCACTTTGTCCAATGACATCCCAGAGACATACAATGCCACCCTCACACAAGATAGGATGTGGCTTCCTTGACAAGTGGCACAGAGAGAAGAATAGGTCATGGTCACACAAAGGGCACAGACCAAAGTAAGGATTTCTGTGTGTGCGGAGGTAACCCCAGGACACTTAATAAGTCAAAGCCGGGGACAGGGCTTAGCTAATATCTCACACTTACGCACATATGCACACATACACCTTGGGCTTGGAAAAACACCTAGAATGTGGTACCTATGGGTGCCCCAGGGAACAGAGCAGCAAGCAAGAAATCCACCCCAGAGACCTTGCTTCAGCTACAGTCACCAAGGTAAGAAGACCGTCTATGTGGAGAACAACAGCAAGAACTGTGTTTTTAAAGGGGGGGGGTCTTCAGTGGCCAGGATCAGCAGGATTAGGGACTGAGACCCCAAAGAGAGGAAGGACAGAGAATGGTGGGGGCACGGGACAGGGCAGGGAGACATGGGGAGGCACAGGACTCAGGGATGGCATTCTGAGCACCGTTCTACACTACCCCTGGGTGTCTCTGTAGAATACTAAATAGCAAGTATGCAGAACAAGACTCCAAAAAACAACAGCCAAGACACAGCTTGGTGGTTTCTTTCCTGGGAGGCAGACTAGATCTCAGAGCCTTGCCAGGGCAGTTCTGGCTTCCAGCTGCAAGCCAGAACAGCCATGGCTGAGCCTGGGGCTCAGAACACAGCCTGTGCTGGCCCACCCAGGGCCTCTCACCGCAGCCTGGGAGGACCAGTGCCCAGGCCCTCCTTAGAATAGCTGTTCAGGCTTCTAAAATGTTTTCAAGTAATGCCCAGCTATTGAGAAAACAATACCAGGAAGAACAGAAAACAGCAGCCAAAGTGTTAGACACAGACCAAATGATTAAAAACGAACAAAATCAATTTACAAAGAGACATTAGATCTGACAATTAGCAGGTGTAGACTTTAAGATATCTGCTGTGAATGTAGAAGGGCGAGGAATAGAACTGGGAACCTCAAAGAAAACCAAAATCGCTAAGGAATTAAAGAGGGCAGTAACTAAATCACGAATCCAGAAGGATGATTTGGGGAAGAATTTAACAGAGCAGTAAGATTTGTGAACTAGAAAATAATTCAATACAAAATACCCAGATGTAGGACGGAAAAGAAGAAACAAACAAAAGTGTGACAGAGAACGTGACAGAGAACGGGGGCTGGAGAGATGGCTCAGTGGTCAAGAGCACTGGCTGCTCACACAGAGGACACTGGTTCAATTTCCACACCCACAGAGCAGCCCACAACCCTCTGTAACTCCAGTTCCAGGGGAACCCTCTTCTGGCCCCCATGGGCACTGCATACACACGGTACATAGACATACATGCAGGCAAAACACTCATACACATAAAATAAACCATTTTTAATCCTTAAAAGAAAAAGACAGAAAACAGAATAGGAGATCTACGGAGGACCTGGAGCTCGGCAGCAGCCTGGCACTGGTGGCAATCATGCTCCAGCGGAAGAAGGAAAGAAGGCTGCTGTGCTCAAGACCAGTGCCAGGGCGCCAGCAGTGGTTGGAACACAGCCCCCTGGGAGGAAAGTGGCCCCGGGCAGGCCTGAGAGGCAGTGCAGGGGAATGGAGAGTACTATAAAGATAAATGCACAGCGAGACACAAGAAAGCAACGTTTAAAACAAGTTGAATGGAGTTTAAACTGCTCACAGAATTAAAACCCGCCATGGCAGCAACAGAGCAACAGGTGTGGAGGCTCCTGGGCAGAATTCTACGCTTTGTGATGCAAGGTGGGTGGTAAATGCCCCAAGTCTGTAAATTCCGAATGCAAGGCTGCTGAGATCATCTGCTCTTAGAAGGACAGCATAAAAACTTACAGGCCTTATTCACAGAAAACAGGAAACTTGATTAATGCAAAAGAGGAGGGGAAAAAAAAAAAGGAAGGCCCAGGAGGGGTCAGGGTCAGTATGAATTAAACCCTAACAAGAAGGTTGTTACAGGAAATGAGTGGGCATGTACTCCAATGACTCAAACCTAGGAGCTGGGGTACTGACTGGCATTCTGGGTTCCAGTGACCCAGGAGAGGGAGGGGAAAGGATGGCATTGTGCAACACAGTGAGACCCTGTCACAAGATAAAGGCGGGTTGAAAGCAAGAGGCAGAAAAGACAGTTCAGGTACAGAGTACATCGAAGAGAGCCAGGTACTAAGCAAACGTCAGACCAGGAGGCAGTAACGTAAAGAACCCCGTCTTAAAGGGTCTATTTCACAACACGAAAACAAGCCTGGGATTAACATGCACCCAGGTCAGCCAGCAAGACAGCAGCAGGAACTCAAGAGTCACACACTGCCTCTGTGCCTGCCCAAGACCAGGCCAACCTGGAAGAACTCCCAGCTCTGCCTTGAGCCTGGGTGCAGCTTATAAGGCAGCCCTGCAACCTCCTCTCAGCGCATTTGGGACTAAGTAGGGCAGCAAGCAAGTCTCCACAAACTCCAGAGAGGAGGAGGAAGTCTGAGTGCACTCCAGGACCACACAGGATTCAGTTCACTAAGATGAGCCTAATTCTGAACTTACTTGGAAATCAAGCAATGCCATAAACCCAAGGGCCCTGGAAGGGGGTGAGGTGGGGTCATACATTAGAAAGGTATTTATGGGGATTATAATAAGACAAGAGGGCACAGCAAAACAGGTTGTGGTAAGGGCCTGGCACCATGTGGAGCCCCATCTGGCATTCAGGGTAGTGTGGGAGCACCAGGCTCCATCCCAAAGCAGCATGGCTCACAGGCCTAACAGTATGGAGCTAGTTTTATTTTATTATTTATTTTGGGGTTTAAAATCTTTTAATTGTTTTATGTGTATGGGTATTTTGCCTACATCTATGACAGTGCACCATGTGTATGCCTGTACCCTTGGAATTATTGATGAGTGTGAGCCATCATGTGGGTTCTGAGAATTGAACCCAGTTCCTCTAGAAGAGCAGACATATGCTTACCCATTGAGCCATCTCTCTAGCCCCTAATTTTTGGTTTTGTAAACTGATATTAAAACATGTAATATAACAAGCAAGGCATAGAAGTGCATGCCTTTAATCTCAACAGGCAAATGGGTCTTTGTGAGTTTCAGGCCAGCCTGATTTACATAGTGAACTTCAGATAAGTTAAAGTTATACAGTGAGATCCATCCTATCTTAAACACAAATAAACAAACAAACCCATGTAGGGCCCATGAGATGGCTCGGTGGGTAAAGGTGCCTATTGCTAAGCTGGATGCCCCAAGTTTGATCCCCAGGAGAGAACCAACTTCTACAAATTGTTTTCTCATCTCTATACATGAGCCATGTCACATGCACAACCCCCACACACATACACTCTAAAATATATATATTTAGAAGGGACACTAATACAAAAAAGTTAGGCTAAAAGCAGATTCTGTGCAGGAAAGAGATATAGAAGAGCTGAATAGCATAAAATCTGTGCTAAAGGCCACCCATGGTCTTTGTATAGTATGTCAACAGGCTATGGGACAGACACAGTAACGGGCCTGTCAGACATTAAGCTCTTGAGAGCATGTGGAACTTCATTCCAGTAAAAGTAAACATAGATGTAGCTGGAAAAATCTATTAAAAGATGTAACTTATGCTGGGTGGTAATGGTCTGTGGCTTTAAACCCAACACTTGGGAGGCAGAAGCAGGCAGATCTCTGTGAGTTCAAGGCCAGCCTGGTCTATATAGAGAGCTAGTTCTAGGACAGCCAGCGCTATACAAAGAAACCCTGTCTCGAAGAAACAAAAAAAGAAAAAGAAAAAGCAACTTACCAAAACTGACACAAGAAGAGGTAGAAATTGAGCTGTCCTTTTGCAAAGAAAATGAATCTTTGCAAACCATGCAGGTGCCTTTCCACAAGCTCATCTGGATTTTTAATCAAAAACATTAAAGAAAAAAACGGCCGGGCGTTGGTGGCGCACGCCTTTAATCCCAGCACTCGGGAGGCAGAGGCAGGCGGATCTCTGTGAGTTCAGGCCAGCCTGGGCTACCAAGTGAGCTCCAGGAAAGGCGCAAAGCTACACAGAGAAACCCTGTCTCGAAAAACCAAAAAAAAAAAAAAACAAAAAAAAAAAAAAACAACAAAAACGATTTCCTGGGCTTGAGAGATGGCTCAGTGGTTAAGAGCATCTGGCTGCTCTTCCAGAGGTCCTGAGTTCAATTCCCGGCAACCACATGGTGGCTCACAACCATCTGTAACAAGACCTGGCGCCCTCTTCTGGTCTGCAGGGATACATGCAGACAGAACACTGTATACATAATAAATAAATTAAATCTTTAAAAAAAAAGAAAAGAAAAAACGATTTCCTTATGAGTTCAGATACCAAACCTTGATACCAACACAGAGTGGAGCCTTACAGGAAAGCAAGGGAGGGGCAATCTCGCTCCTGCAAAACAGTCACAAAGGTCTCTGAAAAAGTGTTAGCAGCTGGGTAATGACTCACACAGTCTCAGCACCCAGCAGGCTGAGGCCGGAGGTCTGCCTCAAACTCAAGGCCAACCTGAGCTACAGAGTGGATGCTTGCTCACAAAAACAAGGGACTAGAAAGATGGCTCTGCAATTAAGGACACTCACTGCCTTTCCAGAGGACCCAGGTTAGGTTTCAAGAATACACACAGTGGGGTTCATAATCATCTGTGACTCCAGTTCCAGGGGAGCCAACACCCTCTGCCACCAGGTGTGTACACAGTGCACATACACACATACACACACACACACACATACATACATACACACATACATACATACAGGCAAGCACTCATACACATAATTTTTTTTAATCTAAAAACAAAAAAAAACCTAAATAAATTATTTTTAAAAAGCCAATAAACTAGGTGTGGTGGTGCACACCTTTAATCCCATCACCTGGAATGAAGAAGCAGGTGGATCTCTGTGACTTCAAGGCCAGCCTGGTCTACATAGTAAACTCAGGCCAACTAGGGCTAAACAGGGAGACCCTGTCTCAGGGAAACAAAAACTGTGACGACGACGACGACGACAACGGAATATTAACAACAGAAAGGTGGCACTTTGCCCACACAGATCACTCTGTGTTACATTTAGGTTGTGACTTTTAAGGAGGAGTCAGGGTCAGTCCATCATGGAGGGAAGGGGCATTTCACATCATGGCAGCCAGGACACAGAAAGGAGGGCCTGGGGGTTCTTTTTAAAAATTAATTTATGTGTACCAGTGTTTTGCCAGCATGTGTATCTATATGCCATGCTGTGCAGTATCCATAAAGGACAGAAGGGAGCATTGGGTCCTTCTGAACTGGAGTTACAGACAGCTGTGAACCACTATGTGCTTGATGAGGATTGAACCCAGGCCTCTGGAAGGACAGCCCGTGCTTTTAACTGCCGAGTCACCTCCCCAGCTCCATGTGACTTACTTTCCTTAGCCAGGCCCTCCTTGACCACATTTCTACAACTTCTCTCAATAACTGGGGAAAAAAACATTGAAAACTTGGCCTGGGGAACATTTCTCATTCAAACCATGACCCCAGGCTGCGCACCACGGCTCCAGGCCTTGCTTTTGGATCTCTACTTTCTGGGATCCTGAGGAACCATGGGCTGTGGGAGTGTCTCATTCAGGTCCACAGCTGGACACAGCTGAAGGCAGGGACATCTTTAACACATCTTTGGGGCTGTGGGCTCAGATCTGACTATGGCTTCCTTGTTCCAGCAGATGCTGGCCATTAGCATCCCACTGAGCTCTCATGCCTGAGGCCCTGTTACAGGATATTTGTTTACACTGTAAAGACATGTTTCTGCCTAAGGTGCCTTCTGATTGGTGTAATAAAGAGCGAAATGGCCAATAGCTAGGCAGAAGAGGATAGGCGGGATTTCCAGGGAGAAAAAGGAAAAGGAGGAGGAATCTAGGAACACAGTGGATGCCAGGAAATACAGAACAAGCAGGACGTGCAGGAAGAGAGGTAACAGGTGCGAGCCACATGGAAGAACATAGATTAATATAAATGGGTTAATTTAAGTTATGAGAGCTAGTTGGAAACAAGCCTAAGCTAAGGTCAAGGTTTCATAATTAATAATAAGTCTCCATGTCATTATGTGGGAACTGGCTGGTGGGACAGAGAAAGACTCGTTAAAAGGTCCTTTCTGAAAGATAAAACTATCAAGTCAGATCCTGAGGATATGGAAGGATGCTACCTCACAGCTAGAGTGACTTCATCCCAGGAATACAAAGTTCTTCCAAAATTAACAGCACAAGGCAAGGTATGGTATTACATGTCTTTAATCTCAGCACTTGGGGGCAGAAGCAGGCAGACCCCTGTGAGTTTGAGGCCAGCCTGGTCTACACAGCAAGTTCTAGAACACCCAGGATTTATATAATAAAACCTTGTCTCAAAAACAACAACAAAAAGTAAATAAAATTAACAAAACACGAGCTGAGGAGATGGATCAGCAGTTAAGAGCAATGATTGCTCTTCTAGAGGACCCAGGTCCAATTCCCAACACCCACATGACAGCCCACAACTATCTGTAACTCCAGTTCCAGAGATCTGACACCCACACACAGACATACCTGCAGGCAAAACACCAATGCACATAAAATAAAAATAAAGTATATGTTTAAAAAAAATTAACAAAGCACAAGAGGAAACTCATACACAGGTGTGTTCTGTGTAAAGATGCCTTGTCCATGGAAGCTGCACACAGGACAGCGGTCCCTTCAGATCACACTACTCAGTGACACAGTCTCAACCTTCAGGTCGCAGCGTGCCCTCTAGGATGTCCACACATGGTGAGGATGCCCACTGCACCCCAGCATTAAGCAGTGTGACGGTCTGAATGAGAATGTTCCCCATGACTCAAGGGTTCCGACACTGGCGTCTTCAGTTGGTGGTACTGCTTGGTGAATGTTACAAAGGCGGCCTGGCTGGAGGGAGCACACCACGGGGCAGGCTTCAAGGGTTTACAGGCTTGCCACACTTCCAGTTTGCTCTTTCGGCTTCTTCATGCTTGCGGTTGAGGATGTGAACTCTCCATTTCCTGTCCCAGGGCCACCTGCTGCCATCCCTCACCCCCAACCCCTGCTATAACAGAGTCTCCCCCTGGAACTCTAAGTGCAAACAAACCCTCCCATCTAAGCTACCTTGGCCATGGAGTCTCATCACAGCCACAGAAAAGTGACTAGTACAAGTGGCATGTGGCTATGGTTAGGGAAAAAAACAAAAAGTCTTTGTCAAATTTCAACTTATTTATGGGGAAAAAAAATCTCAGTCAAGGGGAAAAAAGAGAAATATCCTTAATTTGATAAAAACAAAACAACAAAACCACATCACAGCAAGCCTAGAGTGGCCTGCACAGTGAGTCTGAGGTAGCCAAAGCTTTTCCTGAATTAGGGAATAAGAAGGATACAACAAATCCCAGATAAAGCCACGAGGCAAGAAAAGGAACACAGAGGTTAACATCAGACATAAACTCATGGGCTGGAGGTGGGGCTCCGTTGGTAGAGAGCTTGCTCAGCATGCACAGAGCCCTGAGCTCAATCTCTAACACCACATCAATCAGGTGTGATGGTGCATGCCTGAAATGCAGGCACTTAGGTGGAGGAGAAGCAGAAGTTCAAGGTCAACCTCAGCTCCATTGTGAGTTCAAGGTTATACTGTTAAAAAGAAAGAAAAAAAGTGATGAAAAGAAAAAAAAAAAAAAAAAGGCCAAGAGCAAGCTAAATGTGGTACCATATACCTGTAATTACCGTTTTTGGGAGGCTGAGGCAGAAGGATCACAAGCTCAAGGCTAGCCAGGGATACATAGTGAATACTTGTCTAAATATATAAACAAGTAAATGTGTGAGTGACTCACTGACAGAGCACTTGCCTGACATTCCTGAGGCCCTGGGTTGGAAGGAGAGGAAGGAAGAGGGAGGGAAAGGGGGGAGGGAATGAGTCAGGGTTAGTGGAGGACATGATTATACAGACAACCCAAAAGAAATTGCAGGTAATCCAGTCGAGCAAATCAGAAAATGTGTCATCCAATTTGTTTCTATATATTATCAAGAGCAACACACAACCACAGAGAAACTTCAACATCATGTAATTAAGACAAGAAATGGATTCCCAAGAATCAATGTAATGGAGGATCGCAGAGCATTATGAGAAAACCCGGGACATCAGATGGCCATAGCTGGATGGAAGGCGTCCATGAAACCTCAGCATCCAGGTTGCTCTTCTGAGAGGCAGTTGGTATCCTGATACTCAACAGTACTTGAAAATGAGGCCAAGGTCAGGCCAAGGTCAAGGGTGAAGGGAACAAAAAGCCTGAACAATTTAGCAGGCAGAGAAATAAAGCTGCACACAGGCCTTGGGATAAACAAATCAACGGGGCAGCAAAGCTTGAACTAAGTTCTTACAGTTTACAGATACCTCACTAGATACTAACAAAGGGGACACTGGCATGGGGTGGTGTGTAAAATGTCCCTCTCAATAACAAGTGACAAAGTGTCACGGAAAGTATGAACCCAGAACCCAGGGCCAGGCCACACTCAGACAGGAGTGT
Organism: Peromyscus aztecus; assembly: GCA_902168405.1. Classification (NCBI taxonomy): domain Eukaryota; kingdom Metazoa; phylum Chordata; class Mammalia; order Rodentia; family Cricetidae; genus Peromyscus; species Peromyscus aztecus. Next base: position 12,761 of record CABHPQ010191040.1, read on the forward strand.
ACCTTTAAGAGGTAACTTGGAGCTGGGCGGTGGTGGTGCACGCCTTTAATCCCAGCATTTGGGGAGAGAGGCAGGTGGATCTCTGTGAGTTCGAGGCCAGCCTGGTCTACAGAGCGAGATCCAGGACAGGCACCAAAACTACACAGAGAAACCCTGTCTCGACAACCAAAAAAGACAAAAGAGGTAACTTGGAGGCCAAGCTTAGTGGTCTTTAAATTCCAGCACTCAGGAGGCAGAGGCAGATGGATTTCTGTACATTTGAGGTCAGCCTGGTCTACATAGTGAGTTCCAGGAAAGAGAGTAAATCCTATCATTAGAGGAAGATGTGACAGACAGATAGACAGACAGAAGGCTTTAGAGACAACAGCTCCAATTCCTGAGTTCACTGTTCATCTCTCACCCCTCCCCCAGGGTCTCAGTATATTCTCAGGCTGGTCTGATTGCTAAAAAGAGGACAGACAGACAGACAACAGGCAGACAAAGAGAACACTGTTGAGCAAGCTCAAACAGTAGTGAATAAACCCAGCCCCAAGATCTTCATTCCTACACACCCCTGGAGCATGGCTCAGTGGCACACCACTAAAGAGTTACAACAAGAGCCAGACGGTGGTGGCGCACGCCTTTAATCCCATCACTCAGGAGGCTGAGGCAGGAGGATCTCTGTAAGTTCAAGGCCAGCCTGGTCTTCAGAGTGAGTTCCAGAACAGGCACCAAAACTACACAGAGAAACCCTGTAAAAAAGAGTTACAAGAAAAGAAGGGAGGAAGGGAAGGAGAGAGGAGACAGGAAGAGAATAGGGGAAGAAAGGAAAAGGAAGGAAGAGAGAGAGGAAGAGAGAAAAGGAAAGAGGGAGGAAGGGAAGGGGGGAAGAAAGGGAACTCAGTCTCTCTCCACTGAAAATTACAAACAACTAATTCTGGGATTGCCATCAGGAGGGGTCACATGAACCTGGAATGATCTTGCTGAATAAGGCAGTAAGAAAATGCTTTTTAAAAAAATATGGTAAATAGCCTGGCGTGGCGGTGCACCCCTTTAGTTCCAGCACTCACTCAGAAGGCAGACACAGGCTATTCTCCAGGCCAGCCTGGTCTATAAAGCTTCCAGGACAGCCAGGGCTACACAGAGAAACCCTGTCTCAAAAATACAACCCCCCCCAAAAAAAAAATTAGGTATGTATATGATAAATACATCACAGCCACAGTGAAGGAAGGGAATAAACCAGCACAGGCAATGTCAGTGAGAAACTACGATACAGGCTGCTAGCTGTAAGTGTAGGAGCCGTGGTGCTGGCGGTCACTCCTGCAACAAGGAAAAGCAACCCGTCCCCACCACCACCACCACCACAAGGGAGGCCGCCTGTACACGGGGCAGCCGCTGTGCCCTCCTTTTCTCTCTTCCTCTCTCTCTTCCTTCCTTTTCCTTTCTTCCCCTATTCTCTTCCTGTCTCCTCTCCCCTTCCCTTCCTCCCTTCTTTTCTTGTAACTCTTTTTTACAGGGTTTCTCTGTGTAGTTTTGGTGACTGTTCTGGAACTCACTCTGAAGACCAGGCTGGCCTTGAACACCGCGCGGCTTCACCTGGACAGGTGTGAAGGCACAGAGAGCAGGGCTCTGTGGAACGGCAGAGAGGCCCTGGCCCCAACCCGGAGGATGGCTTCCAAAGGAACTGAGCTCCTCTCCAAGGCTAACAGTGCCTGGTAGCCAGACTGTGGAGCCAGCCTGGACTGGAGTGAGTGAATGACCTGGTGATGCTCACGTGAGCCTGGGGGCTGCAAATACCCAGACCAGATTGCAGAGAGGAGGACAGAAGACCCGATGAACAGGGTGACTGCGTGAGAACGTACTGCCGAGGCAATGGGCGGAAGGACGCAGCTTTGAGCTCGTCTTACAACTTCAAATTAAAGTGCTCTTATTCTTTACAAACCTGACATCATATTCACCTTAAGATGGGAAATGGGTCTTCAAACAGTACATAAAAGCATGAAATTTTAACTAACTTTCTATCAAAATCACATTTTGTGGGTTCAGCTCAATTGCAACGTGCTTGTTTAGAATGTGTGAGACCCTGGGTTCCTAATACTGGAAACAAAGAAGAGAAGAGAGGGAGAAAGGGGAGGGGAGGGAAGGGAAGGACAGAGGGACAGAGGGAGGGAGGGGAGAAGTCGAAGACAGAGGTTTATAACATAACATACATGTCTGAAAAGCTGGGAATGGTGGCCTATGTCTGAAATCCCAAGAGCTTAGGAGGTGAAGGGGTGAGGGGAACAGGAGCTCAAGGGCATCCTTGCCTGTATAGGAAGTTTGAGGCCAGCCTGAGCTACAAGAGACCCCATCAAAAACCAACCAACCAATCAACAAACAAGAAACAAGAAACGTCTGATAAAAGATGCTAGGTTAGCAAAACATGATGGTGCATGCCTTCTATCCCGGCAGAAGCAGGCAGATCTCTGTGAGTTAGAGGCTAGCCTGGTCTACATAGCAAGTTCCAGGCCAGTCAAGGCTACATGGTGAACAAGCTGGGCACAGTGGCTCATGCCTATTACATAGCACTTGAAAGGCTGGAAGGCCTAAGCTATGTAAGTGAGTTCTAGGACAACCTGGAGTAAAACTCTGTCTCAACAACAAAAACAAAAAAATGGGGCAAAATATTTAAATATTCTGTCTGAATATTTAAGGAGATGTCTGAAACTGTGTTTGACTACTAAAAATGCGACACCACTAAAGAGACTCAGCATATTGCAGATGCTCAACCCCTGCAATGTCTAGCATCTACTTAAAAATTAGAAGATGTAGCCAGCAGCAGTGGTGCATGCCTTTATTAATCCCAGCACTTGGGAGGCAGAGGCAGGTGGATCTATGTGAGTTCGAGGCCAGCCTGGTCTACAGAGTGAGTTCCAGGACAGTCAGGGCTACACAGTGAAACCCTGTCTCAAACAAACAAACAGACAAACAAATTAAAAGATGTGGAGAAGGGTTGGGGATTTAGCTCAGTGGTAGAGCGCTTGCCTAGCAAGCGCAAAGCCCTGGGTTCGGTCCTCAGCTCTGGGAAAGAAAAAAAAAAGATGTGTAGAACCACAGAAAGGAGAAAAATCAACCAATGAGAGCCGAGCCAGGAGTGGCAAGATGCTGACATTCGCAGACATAGGTTTAACTGCTTAGGTTAAGCATGACCGGAGCGCTATAAACAAAAGAGGGAGCCAGAGGACAAGATGGAGCTGCAGAAAGGAAGATCCATGGGTAGGAGTAACTTATCTTATCTACAGCCTAGAGAAGGGAAAAGAGCTAAATAGTTAATAAACAAACAGGGCCTGTGATAGCATCACGGCTGTCACTGGAGCGCAGGGGAGATGCTGAAAGTACCCTAGAAAGCCAGGCAAGCAGAATGGATAAAAACTACATTTCTGTACAAGACACAATCATGTTTGACCAACCTAAAATATCACCTCCAGCAAAAGCAGCCTTCGAAACAAGGGCTACAACAAACTGCACAGAAAACACATGTAAAGATTGTGTAAATTCACACCTCAGTGAGGTACGGTTTTCATTTTATTTTAGACAGGGTCTCTCTACATAGCCTGGCTATTCTGGAACTCGCTATGTAGATAGATCAGGCTGGCCTCAAACTCACAGAGATCCTACCAAGGATTACAAGTGGGGGTCACCGGGGCTGGAGAAATGGCTCAGAGGTTAAGAGCACTGGCTACTCTTCCAGAGGTCCTGAGTTCAATTCCCAGCAACCACATGGTGGCTTACAACCATCTGTAATGAAATCTGGTGCCCTCTTCTGGCCTGCAGGCATACATGCTGTATACATAATAAATAAATAAATCTTAAAACAAAAAAAAAAAAAAAAAAAAACAAAAACAAGTGGGGGTCACCATGCAAGGTAATCTAAAGATAATTTCTAATTTTTCAGAATTCATCACTGGCTGAATGCTGAGAGCCATTGAGAGCAATCCTCCAGCAGAAAGAAAGGAATGCCAGCTGGAAACTCTAATCTTTCTCAAGGATGAGGACGAGAAGGAGAACCTAGGCAAAAACAAAGCTATGTCCACTCACCTCTCCCAGACTGACTCTAATCACTAAAATCCTAACGTCACTTACGGGGCAGTGTACACACGAACTGAGGACCCACTGCAATGTGAGGAGACTTGCTTAGCCATAAACAGAACAAACCTTTAACACACACACCATGTGACAAACCTCAAATAGGTATGACTCTAAGGGCACAAACTGAACCACTAATACATGCCACCTGACTGCACCTCAGCTGTGTAATGCTCTAAAGGTACAGGATGCTTAGAGTTCCCACTTATATGACACAAAACAGGCTGTGGTTGCCAAGAGACGAATGGAAAGAGATGCCTTTGATGGGCCAAGAGAGCTGGATGAGAAGGGATACTGGCCTGCATCTCCACCGTGAGACTCCGCTGTGGAGCGGCTCCCAGGACTCCTGGTATCAATCTGCTTAGCCTCAGAGAACTCTATTCCAGAGAGTAGCTTTTACTCATATAAATGCCAAAAGTTACTAAAGAGAGGAAGGATAAATCATAACCAGCCATTTAAGGTGAAAATAATAACCTATTTCAAGACTCGCTGCGCAGGGAAAGGCCGTGTGACCACAGTAGCCAACAGGAGAATGCAGGGAGGAGGTGAGCTGGGCAGGAGGGCAGAGTGTTCGGCAAGACACAGGTGCCAGCTCAGAGCGGCAGCAGCAGCCAACAGCGGACAGGAAAGGAATGCCAGGGAATGTCCAGGGGGGAGACAGGCGGGGAGCACCAGAAGAAACAAGAGCAAGCAGCCGCAGCATGATGGCGGGCTGAACCCAACACCTTCCATGACACAAGGCATGGTGTCAGACGGAATTAAACTAAAAATGTACACCCGGCCCATCCACCATCGACAGGAAGTGTGCTTCAACCGGGGGAGCAGTGTGCTAGTCACTAAGACAGCCGGAGCTACAGGTGTGTCGTCCAGGGGTGGAGCGCGCGCTTAGAATGAGTGAGGCCTTGGGTTCCGTTCCTAGGGGAAGAGGGAGGAGGGGGGAGAGATGAGAGCAGGAAGGAGGCTGGAGTGGATGTGTTAACACCAAATTAGACTTTGGAGATGGATAAACTTCATGAAATACACAAATTAGCATGGCGGGAGCAAGATGAAAGGGAAAAAATTTGAATGGTTCTATATCTAAAGTAGTATTGGTAATTAAAGGAAATTGTAATTGGTAATACACTGGCAATTAAAATAAATTGGGAATTTAGAGCCTTCCCACAATTAAGAGCAACAAACGCCAGGCTCGAGTGGGCTCACCAGTGACACAGCCCTACCCACACGTTAAGCAGGAAGAAGTGCATCAAACTTATATGAGCTCTCTCAAAACAATAAAGGAGGGGGCTGGAGAGATGGCTCAGTGGTTAAGAGCACTGACTGCTCTTCCAGAGGACCTGGGTTCAAGTCCCAGCACCCACATAGCAGCTCACAACTGTCTGTAACTCAAGATCTGACATCCACACACAGTCTATAAACATGCAGCAAAACACCAATGCAAATAAAATAAAAATAAATAAATAAATTATATTTTAAAAAAAAGAGTGCTTATTGCTCTTTTAGAATACCTGAGTTTAGTTCCCAGCACCCACATCACTTACAGGATCACAGCTACCTCTAACTCCAACTCCAGGGGATATAACACCTCCGCCCACCAAAGTACATTCAAGTACACACAACCACACACACAACTTAAAAATAAAGTAAATTGCCGGGCAGTGGTGGCGCAGACCTTTAATCCCAGCATTTGGGAGGCAGAGGCAGATGGATCTCTGTGAGTTTGAGGCCAGCCTGGTTGGTCTACAATGAGAGTTCCAGGACAGCCAGGGCTGTTACACAGAGAAACTCTGTCTCAAAAAAGAAATAAATATAAATAAATGAATAAATAAATAAGTAAATCTTAGAAAAAAAGACTTGGGAAGCAGAGACGGGGAGCTCTGTGAGTTCAAGGCCAGCCTAGTCTATATAGGGAGTTCCAGGACAGCCAGAGCTACAATGTGAGATCTTGTCTCAAAGAACAAAAAATAAAAATAAGAAACAAAATTAAAAAACAGTGGAGAAAAGAAGCATAAGGCCAGCATTTCCCAGCTTCTGAGTGAGGCCAGGTGAGGCACGACTGAAGTCCCAGCTCTTTGTGAGTACTCGGCCAGCTTGGTCTACACAGCGAGTTGCAGGTCAGGCAGGGCTAAGAGTCCTTGTCTCAGACAATCAAACAGACAAACAGACAAAAACACAAAAGAAACATAGATCAGTAGCTTTCATGAACACATGTGAACTTTCTCCAGAAAAGCTAGCAAACCGAACCTTAGGACTGTGTAGTCACTGTATCATGTTACAATAAGGCAGTTAATGCCAAGAACGCAAGGATGGGTCAACAAGGGAACAGCCACTAACAGGAATCATCACGGGAGGAAACTCCATCATGGAAGGATGCCTTATGTACCCTTAGCTAACCCTGCCTGGGGGCAAAGGTGAAGGTTTTGTCCTCAAGACCAATGTATACTCTCACTACCCCATCTAGCCTGGAGACCCAGAAGTGAAAAGATCCTTAAGGCTGGAAAAGAGGGGGCGAAATGCTGTCCCAACACAGCAGGCAGGGGTATGTGACATTCCGGAGAACCTCTGGACGGCCTGGGACTTGGAGCACAAGGTGGTAGGTGCAAGGCCAACATACAAGACTGGCTTTGTTTCTAAACAGACTGGAAGGGTACTCACAAAAGCCGCGAATTAATCCAAACTTCAGGTCTGCAGCTCAACACAGGAGAACACAGCCTCCTTGGGCTGCTGCATACACTTCCTGCTCACAGCTTCTATGAACTAACATTAAACATCCATGAACTCACTCTCAACCTTCAGGAAAAGCACAGTACATCCTTGGAGTGGAATCTTAATCCTCGAGGAAAAAATGAAGTATCTCTCTGTCCTTTAGTACTAACGACTCTTGATGTCAAAGGTAGGAAGCTGGCATCACTAAAGTCTTGACACTAGAAGGCTTTGGGTCTGAAATAAACTAAGGTGACTGTTAGATGGTATAGAGTTTTCTAAGGAGAACCATCTTCTAAAATTGTTTGTGGTGATGGCTGCACGATTGGGAATGACCCAAAACCACTGAGCTGCAATCATCAGGAGTGATGGCCCCGGCCCACAGGCTCTACCTCAGCAAAACTGCTATGGGTGTGAACTGACCGGGAACCAGAAGCCACAGTGGGAAGGAGCAACAGGGTGCAGGAGGCTATGGGATCAGAGGCTCATCGTCACAGAGTGGGGTCCTGCCCATCCTGCCCTGCAGCTGAGCCCTACAGACACCAATAAAGGCTAGGATCGCAAAAGAGTTTTGAATAGGAAAACACAAAGGGCTTTACACCCGAAGACGATGTGGGGACTTGTTTAAAACTACCGGTTACTCTCCAGCGGGGAATTTGGCAGAAACAGAACTCCAGGACAAGCCCTCTCAAAGGTGTGAATTCAGTACAATTCCAAACATCCATATGGAAAAAAACAAACTCTCTGCTTACCTTACATCTCACACAAAAGGGAACCAGGGATCTGAATGTGAAGAGTAAATACATACCAAGCTCTGGGCTAGGCAGACAAAATCTTAACAAGCCAGACTCAGGCTTAAAATCCTAGCATGTGAGAGGCTGAACCCAAGGCCAGTCTTGGATACACTGAGAGACCATCTCAAAAAATCAAATCAAATCAAACAAAAGAAAATCTGAGGGGCCTGATGGCGCACATCTTTAGTCCCAGGACCCAGGAAGCAGAGGCAGGCACATCTCTGTGGGTTCAAGGCCAACCTCATCTTCATGGGGAGTGAGTTCCAGGCCAGTCAGGGATGTATATAGTAAGACCTTGTCTCAAAAAACTAAATAAAATAAAATCTTTAGTTGGCCATAAAAATATGAATAAACTGATCTTGTTGGACATAATAGCTTTACACTTTTAGTACCAGCACTCAGAGAGCAGAGGCAGGCAGAACTCTGTGAGTTTGAAGCCAGTTTGGTCTCTGCAGTGAGATCCTGTCTCAAAAATAAGTAAATAAACATTGGTCTCCAAAAAAACTTTACACCTCTGGTCTCTCTAATACACATCATAATAAAGACACACTGGGCTACACAAAACCTTTTTATACATATATTTGACAAAGAATTCATTTGCAAATTAGAGCAGAAACTCTAAAACACCCTTAAAAAAAAAAAAAAGGCCCTGATAAAGGGCTGGAAAAATGGTTCTGTGGTTAAGAGCACTGGCTGCTCTTGCAGAAGACCCAGGTTCAACACCCAGCACCCACATGGTGGCTCACAACCATCCTTAACTCTACTTCTAGGGCATCCAATACCCTCTTCTGATTTCTGTGGGTACCAGGCATGCACTGGTATGCATACATACACACAAGCAAAACACTCATACACACAAAATAAATCTAAACATTAAAAAGGAGGTGGAAAGAGCAACAGAGACACAAGACAAACACTGGCACCACAATGATGAGAGCCCAGCCCAGCACAGACCACCCACATGGAGAATAACAACCTATCAAGACAGCCAAGAGTACACCCAGGGACACGGGCAGAGGGACGAGATTCCAGGGGACAGAGCTGTGCTCCAGGGAAGCAGTGTGCCACCACTGAATTCAAATGCATGTGTGAAAGCCACGCCTCAAAACTGGCTCAACTGGCTGGAGGGATGCTCAGAGGTTAAGAGTGTGTAATTCCCAACACCCATTTCAGGCCATTCACAACTGCCTGTAACTCTAGCTCCATGGTGACTGGATGCCTCTGGCTTCTTCGTGCTAATGTGCACATACCCACACAGAGAGACACATAATTTTAAAAAATAAAAATAGAGGCTGGAGAGATGCCTCAGTGATTAAGAGGACTGACTGCTCATCCAGAGGACCCAGGTTCAATTCCCAGCACCTACATGGCAGCTCACAACTTTCTGTAACTCCAGTTCCAGGGGATCCAACACCCTCACACAGACATACATGCAGGCAAAACACCAATGCACATAAGATAAAAAAATAAATAAGTTATTAAGAAAAAAATAAAAATAAGTCTTGAAAAAACAAAGCTGGCTTAAGGTGATGGACATGATAGTTGATATCTATTATCCCAATACTTGGGAGGCTGAAGCAGGAGGCATAGGCCAGCCAGGGCTACATAGTGAGACCTTGTCTCAACAAAACCAGACAACTGCCTAAAGCCGAAAGCTCAGGATTCAAGGATTCAATCAAGGAAGTTGTTGGGAAGAGCCCTGCCAGAGCCAGGGCTAGGACAACCGAGGAGGCCACCAAGGTAGGTGTCCAAGGAACCTCAGGGTAGCCATCTTGCTGGGCCAGCACTGCCTTCACTTAGCCCCAACTGCAAGGTATTGATTGCCCTTTAGATGGGAAGGAGATCCTCCTGCAGCAGCCAGCAGCGCCCCTACCTACACTGATTTTTCTTCTTTGTCTCCACCCTGCCCAAACCAGGGATAAAAGCACCCCTGTTGGGTAACTCAATGGACCAAGCTGGGCTCGGACTATATGTCCCTGTCTAGGCCAAGAGTGATCAGTGGGGCATCTGCAGTCTTAACACCCTAATCCAGCCCCTCTCCCTTCTCTTGGGGAGCTGTGGCCAGGACACTCTCTAAGAGGAACTATGCCAGCTAGCTATGCAGGAGAGTCTTTCCGTAAACTGTATCATACTAGGAAAATTGGGAGACAGTAAGCAGGACTACCCAGACAGGAGTCCTCCTCACCACACTGGCTCTGTGCAGGCCTGGGCAGCCCAGCCAGCTCATGTACAGGATGGTTGAAGTCCCAAATGACCACACGGGTCTCACTGTGTTCCACACAGATCTATGGTAGCAGTCTGCCACTGCTCCCCTTTCAAACACCAAGCACCACCTTGTGGGTCTCTTTCAGTGGGCAGAGTCAGGATAACCATGCCACTATGTGCTGGGACAACTCCCAATTTTGTCCATCCATGCCAAGGAGTGGGGATAGCGGAGACAGTGGGTGAGGGCTCTGTGAGCAGCCCCAACTTCCCCTCAATTTAGGCAGCCCTCACATGGCGGCCCACAGAGATGGATACCAATTCACCAGTCTCAAAGAACACAGTCAGGAGAATGGGCAGAATCCAGGAGTGGGTGCCCTCAGAAGGGAGATGGCATAAACACCAGGCAGGGCTTTGTCTCAGACTTCTAGAGAGCAGCAGCTGGCAGCAACAACTAAGCCTTTTCCAGGGCAGAAAGGAACTGGCCTTGCCACCAACACCTAGTGAAGGGTTAGGGGAAGGCAGAGCATGGGGAGCTCGGTGGCCTGGGTCAGGAATTCCCATGAGACAGGACAAGGAATGCCTGCTGGTGCCAGTCACTGCCATGCTCTCTTGTCTAGCTACCCTAACCCTCATCCTGCCCTATCATGGGAATCTCCTTAATTTGTATGACCTTGACCCCACCACAGCTCAGTAACTACTCATGGTCCCCAGAAAGTGAAGCAGCAGCATGCCTACCTCTAAGGGAGCCGGGGGAGTCAGATCTGCCCCCTGGAAGCTATGAACGGAAGGCCTTGGGAGTAGAACCTGAGCACAGCCAGGGCCCTTGTTCTCCCCACGCCAGATCCCACCCTGCCCCACTGGGCCTGCTGCTGTGACTGAGGGAGCCCCTCGCTCTCGGGCTCACTGTGTGTAGGCAACACGACCCAGCCTGGAGCTCTGAGAGCTCAGATAAGCTTCCTGTGCCAGGGAAGGATAGGGTCGGGGGAGGGAGGAGGAGGGAAGTGGCTTGGGCTGTGGCCCTGTCTGTATCTTTGGCTATGCAGGATCCAGGACTGGTGCCTCAGTCTCCTGCTCTTGAAGCGCGCTGGCCACTGACACACTGAGGTCGACAGCTGACAATCTCTCTAGCTTGGGGAGCTCCCGAGTGTACACGTGTGTGTGCTTTACCTCTGGAGAGGGCTTACCAGCAGCCCAAGGGGAGTGACACTGGACATCTGCCTGTCCTCTCTTGTTCTCCCTCTATGACAGCATGAATATCCCAAGTGCCCACTGCCAGCACAGCAGGGCCGGGAGCAGGTTCCTGTACCCACGGGCCTGCTACAGAAGTCATGGGCACTAGAAGGGCCGCCCTGTGCAGGCTGAGACAAGCGGGGTGGGCAGGAAGCAGAGATGGGTATCCTGCTGTGTGAACTGAGACAGTAAGCCTCAGAGGGTGGAGCTGTCCTGCCACAGAGCTTCTCAGTGGCCTCACTTCTTACAGCAACGCCCGCCCGACAACTAAGATCAGAGCAGGAGTCAGAGGGAGGGGACAAAAATGGCTCAAGGCACAGCAGGGCTGGGTTCGAGGGTGCCGCGTTATTGAGGGAGGGAGTTAGGACAGGGTCTGACGTGTCCCAGGCTGGCCTCAAACTCCCTAAGCAGCCAATAACCTTGAAGTTCTGAACCTCCTGCCTCCACCTCCCAGTGCTAGAATTACAGGGTGGATCATCATGCCTGGTTTTAGAGAGGGTACTGTTTTGAGCAGTACAGCAAGGCACACTGGGAACAGGTCCTAAAGAACGGGGCGGCAAGGGGGTCCTAGCCGCCATTACACACAGGGCTCACAGTGGACAGCACCATTACAGTATAGGGCACACGGTGGACAGCAGACTGAGGGTCCCTGAGTAGCACTGGCCAGCCCCCTCTCTTGGGAAACTGAAGTCATAAAGACTCTTTGTAGGAGCACCTGAGAACAGTCCAGAGTCTAGCAGCTCAGATTTAGGCATCTTACCTAAACAAGGAGCAATGGGCAACCAGCCCCAGGTGGTGGCCATGAGGCTATCCCCAGACAAAGCCAGACCCAGGGAGCCTGCAGCTCCATGATCAGGGGTCAGGTCTTCCCTACCTGCTCATCCCATGGCTCCCTTCCCAAGCTCGCCCAGGGTAGCAACGTCACCACCAATAACCTAGATTTTAACCAAGAAATTACACACCCCCTTCTCTGCCCCACTTACGGGCCTGCTAAAGAGAAAGACACAAGGAAACGTAGACCGTGCACAGGGGCCAACAGAGCAGGGCCAACTCCACAGCCTGTCTGTCTTCCAGTACACCCCATTACCACAAAATGGGTCATGCATGATCCCCTCCTGACACCCAAGGCCCCACAGAACAGCCTAGGTGAGGTCCCTGCCCCACAGTCCTTAAAACTGGGAACTCTCTGTGAACTAAGAGAGCTGAAGTATCCGAGTGGGCTGACGAAGGGTGGCTGAGAGCAGCCCAGCCTCCAGTTCCCACCCTACACATGCCAGCTCTGCAAAACCTTCCAAGGCCACTGTCCAACTGGCTCCTCAGAAAACCTGTTGAAGCAACTGGGCTGTGCCTGTGCAAGGTTAAGGAGTCTGACTGGCCAAGCGTCAACAGCAGGTTCAACACATAGGATACCAGATACATTTTGCTCTGTTCCACTCTCCCAACAATCCATAGCCAAGGTCACCCTAGAGAGGCAGGGGCTGTGCAAGGATGATCCTGAGGGATAAGTAGAGATTGGATCCTTTCCTGGCTCCATGGAATCCTAGTGAGCATCCCCTGCCCTCAGCCCACACAGATTCTGCCTAGACCCCATTGCAGAGTTGTGTCCAGCCATCAATACAGCATCAAAAGGAGTAACAGCCCCTACACTACAGAAACCTCCAAGCCTTGGGGTCCGGGGAACAAAGGGTCTTTGGTCCTTCCCTGGCCTCCTAACCGATGGTCAGAGAGGTGGAAGACCCTACAGATTGGTGGATTTCCTGCACATTGGTGGGTTCCCTGGAGTGGGCCTGCCCACCCTGACCAATTCAGTGGCTAGCATGTATCTTGCTATCAGGAGAAAACCAGCTACCAGTCCTCCCCATGGAAAGGAAACAGAAGCTATCTACACAGACCCAGGAGGGCCAGAGCCCCATTCTGAAGTACTTGTACAAGAGTGTAAGACTCATTAAACCTAAGGGGACTCCTGGGCCAGAGACCTTCAGTTGTTTCATTTGTTCAACGCCGGGCAGAAACTCTGCACACTACGCTACAACTCTGGCAGACTAGTGTCTATCATCTAGTGCAAAGGGTCCGAGCTTCTGCCTAACTTTTCCGGCCCACACACTTTGCCTGCAGCATAGTGACCTTCTACACCAGGCTGCAATCATCATACAGGCCCTCTACGCAACATGCCCTCTGTAGGCTGTTTGCAGGGATGGCATAGTGCCAGGCCCTGCCACGTGTTACCTGCATAGTTTCCTGTGGCCTTAATGTACATCTGGCCATACTGCTCCTCCACCATGGTATCGTAGGCCTCGTCATCTTCCTCGTCCTCCTCATTGTGGTAGGAGGTGGGACTGTCCGTGGTGGGCAGGCTGCTGGCCCCAGGACTGGTCCGCTCCCCCTGGGGATAGGGTACCTGCTGGATGCTGGGGATGAGAGTGGCCAGGCTCGGCACTCCGTAGTAGGAGACTCGAGGCAGCTTCAGAGGGGCTGTGCCAGGTGTCCCTGCAGCACCTGTAGCTACTGCCACGCCATCTCGAGGGCCCGTCTCCAGGGGGCGCTTAGAAGCCAGGCCCGGGCCAGTGGCAGGTGGCATCTCCATAGCTTCATGCTTTACACGGGTCAGAAGTGGGATGGGCACAGAAGGGGATGCGACATAGGCAGCGGTGGCCGGTTGCAGCTGGTTGCAGGGACTCTGGGGCTCTGAGCTGGCATCCTCAATCATGGCGGTCTGCGAGTCACAGTGGGGTGAGCTCACCTTGAACATGAGGTCTGTGCCCCGCTCAACGATGTGCTGGATCTGCAGGAAGCCTGCTGTGTACATGACCACGAGCTGCTCGCTGGCCGCCATGGTGAGCTTGCCTGTGTAGCAGAAGGACAGAATCTGCTGGAAGCAGGCAGGCGGCACAGTGCCCGGCAGCTCGAATGCACTCTTGCTATTACCGCTGAAGAGGTCTCGGAAATAGAGGCTGCTGGCGGCCAGGACTGCACGGTGGGCCTTGAAGGCCTGGCCCTTGACCACAATGGACACATCACAGTAGAGGCCCAGCAGGCGCTGCTCATTCAGACAGCCAAGCACTGTGTTCCCGAAGTTGGGGATCTCGATGTGCAGCATCTGAGACATGGCGGGTGCCGTGGTGGGTGGGCTTCAGACTTAGCGTGGGACAGACTGGATGAGGCACATCTGTTGGGGGAACACACTGTGGTTAGTTAACTGGCAGATGTCCCCACCCCTTCTAGTAACCAGCTCCCAGTCTCTGACAAGGCAAAGGTCAGGGCCCTGCTCAGGCACTCTCCCTAGCTAGAACACCCACCCCCCAAGAAGGGATTGGGGGGTGGGGTGCTCAGAATCCAGATCCTGGCTTGGAAGCAGAACACAATGACCCTGAGCCCCTACACAGGCAAGAAGACCTCCTCTGTCACCTACCCCATCCACAGCACCCATGAACTGCTCCCAACAGTTCTGAGGGCAGGGCTTCATTCTCCCATCTCTGCAGAGGACACTGGACAGAGGCCTGAAGCCTCCAGAGAACAAGACAGGAGTGAACTGCACAGACAAGTCACCCACTGGTTGGGATGTGAGGGGTAAGGACGGAGCCCACGAGCGATCTCAGGGACTCCTCTCTAGAGAGAAAAAGTTCCCTGAGCCAAGAAGCCCCTCACTCTGCAGCCTTCCCTGGAAAGGACGTCCCAGAGCAGGGAGGGCTTTAGTTTCAGGTTTGTTTTCTCTCTTTGCCGACTGAGCAGCCTGCGGAGGGCACTCTGAGGAACTGCAGAGCGGCTCTCCCCCTCCCATATCCCTTGCTCAGCTTCAAGCTTCCTCTGACGGACAAGACAAGGAGGGACGAGGAGCATTAGGAAGGTGGACTAAGGCCGGGAGAACTCTGTGGGTTCCTTCTTCCACTCTTCCCTTGGGGACAGACCTCTTTCTGCCGGGTGGAGGGACTATGGGTGCACTCTGTGCTTCCTGGCAGCTCCCAAACCCGGACCCAGGTCCTGAGCGCCCTCAGGGATGCAAAAGGAGTTGGAGCTTGTCGCAGAGCAGCCTCGCGCCTGTGCGCCCTCCCTCCGCCCCACTTCCAAAACTGGCCAATCCCTGCTGGCTTGGTCCCAGCCAGGTAACTAGAAGGGTCTCAGTACTAAACCCGCCAGGGGGCAGGGGTGGGGGCAGGCTGCCACTGTTTATCAGCACAGGACTCTGCCGGTGGCGGGTGGGGGTGGCCAGAGAAGGCGCAGGCCCTGGCCCAACTCTGCAGAGCCGCACAAAGGGCCGCTGTGTCCCGCGGAGGAAAGTGCGGGCGGCCGCAGAGGCGCCGGGTGGCTGGAGAGGAGGGCGGAGCCACCCTGCGCCAGGAGTTGGGCAGGTGGGCGCAGCGCCGGGGCGTCCCGCAGTGCCCCCGCTGCAGAGAAGTTGCTGGGCTGGCCCGCAGGCACTAACCGGAAAGGAAAGACCTACCTTTAGCGGCTGTGGCCGGCGGCAGACACTGCCCGCTCAGCCTGGCAGCAGGCTCCCGCACGCCGGCCCGCCAGCTGCTCGGGGAATGCAGCAAGGAACCCTGAGGTGGGGAGGGTGTGAGGAGCCCTGCAGGAGGGGTGGGGGTGGCAGCGAGCTGGGCGCTGGGCTCGGCGGCCGCAGCTCAGCTGCACCCAGGCCGGCTCTCCCGGGCAGCGCGCAGCATCTCAATGAAGCAGCCGGATGCAGACGAACATCCAGGCAGCTCTCGGGAATGAATAGCCGCCTTTGATTTGGGAGCTGAAGTAAATGCCAGCTCCCAGCCCCAGCTTTAAAAACAGTGGCGCGTTGGTGCCAGAGGAATGCACGGCTCCGGGTGTTGGTGCAAGACAGACTTTTGATGACTCACTGCAATGCAAACAAAGATGGCAGAAATACTGTACTGTACGTGGAGAAATGCTTCGTGGTGCCACGGCAACTGAGACAGCTTGGAAATTTATAGTGCAGTTTTGCATATGAATTACCCAGTAAACTGCCTCTCTGCCATCCTGTACAGACCCAGTGTCAAAGCATTTAAACTATTCCAAACAGTCTGCAGAGCTGGCAGAGCGTCTAGCTTAACTCTTCCTGGGTAGCAGAGGCTGGGCAGGAGGCAGGGCAAGGCGGCTAGGGAGAGGAAGGATGGCAGCACCAGGGTGGGGAAGGGGTTCAAGCACAGCCAGGAGAGGGGGGAGCAGGAAAGAGGACGCCAGAGGGTCCTAAAGAGGCAGAGACTGGGAAGGGGCAGAACCCCAGAGCTATCTCCCCTACTTCTCCTCAGGGCCTCAGAGCCAAGCACCTGGGTACCCTGATGGGCCACAGGCTCCATAACAGCAGGCCCTGTAGGTCCAGAACCCTGCCCCCAGCCCACCCCCATCTTCTTATCCCTGACTGATTCTTTAAGAAAGGAGCAACTCTGTGGCCAGGCAGACCCCTGCAGAGGTGAAGGATGCCTGCTCCTTTGGTCCCCCTGAAATACTTCTTGGAAATGAAGACTAGCTACGGGGGCCTGTCTAAGGTGTCTCCCATGCCCTTTATGAGGTCTTTTTCTAGGAAGGAGCAGCCATGCTCTGCTTGTGCAAAGGAGAGGCATCTCCTTCCAGACTTATACCATTTGCTTAATTGCAAGGGCCTTAGGGAGAGCTATTAGACAGCCTACATCAGTTTCCCTCGCCTGTCACTAACTGTGCTTCCAGAAAAAAAAAAATATATATATATATATATGTATATGTGTGTGTATATATATATATTCTAACTGCAAGGCTGGACAGGGTCAAGGCTGGCAATGGTGATGTCTACTGAGCAGCAGTACATTCAAGGTGACACAGGCTGGAAGGAGGTGGTAACATTAATGGTCCCTCATTCCCAGTATACCCTCCAAGGCACCAAGAGAACAAAAAAAGAGCCATCTGGCGCCTCCCTATTTACACACTGTGGGCTCCAGACAAAAAGCCGCTGAACAGGGACGGGAGGAAATCCAGGTGTGGAGGCTGCCAGCAAGCCTAGCCTGCAAAGCCCTCCAAGCCTTTGTCCTGATCTTCTTTGCCTCCTAAAGGAGGTAATGACCCGCGGGATGGCCATGAGGCTCACTGGGACTTGGGGGCTGTAAACTAGCGCTCAGGGCTGCTGAAGGGCTATTCTCCAAGGCCAGGAGACCCAGGGCTTTGCAGGGTCACCTCTGGGCTGTACCTTATCCAGAACAAACCCTCCACTTTCCTACTTAGTGGCTGCTTTCTTGCAGAAATCTAACAGGTAGGCCTCACTAGCCCATCTTGGGCAGGACTAGGTCTGTTCTAGGCTGAATGGGCCACTGGCTGACTGTTGGCCCTAGCTAGAGAGGGACTGTGCTATTCAGAGACACACAGCACATAAGAGACCAAAATGCCCCATTTCCAGATCTACAGCACCCACCATAGAGAAGCTTTCCTCTCAGAAAGCCACAGCTTCGGCCACAGGCAACCCCAACCAACCAGAAGCTCTCCTGAAGCCTGGCCAGGGGGACAGAAGCCAGCAAAGCTGCAGTATGACCCAGCTCCAGTAGGGCCCCAATACCCAGGGCTAAGCTGATCAGTAACCAGGTACAAAGAATCAGAGGGCCAAGTGAAGCTCCTGGGAGCAGCCCCTCCCAGCAGAGTGGGCCCCAGCTTGCGGGCCAAGCTGAAACTCTATGTCCTGCCAGCATCAGCCATTTCCTATGACCTGCAGTCTCGGGTGTCTGCAGCTGTGTGCGGGGGGTCAGGGTGGACTCTGGGGATGTTACAGAGCGCAGAAGGAGACAGAGCCTGTCGTGCCTGCAGCTTGGGCCTGCTACTGCGTAGACTGATGATGTCTATGATTTGCTCTGACCTGAGCAGGTGAGGCATTTTGTCCATCCCTCAGGGGCTGGTGCCCAGGACCTGGGCCAGTCCAGCTCAGGCAGAAAGGGGGCCATTATTCTCCCAGAAGGTGACGAGGCCGGCTTGGTCCCCTGGGACCGAGGACAACTGGTTCATTTGCTACCTTGTCCTCAGGCCACCTGTGCTGGCAAGACTGATGCCCGCACCCAGCCTGCAAGAACCGGACCGGAGCTGGTTTTAGGTTGCTTTCTTAGAAGCCTTGGCTGGGGCAAAAACAAAGCTGAACTTTAGGAGAAGAGAATCAAGTAAAGGCTTGGCTTACTCTCCAGGACCGTGAAAGTAAGACTGGCCAGGGCTGACCCTGGAGCTGCAGCTAGACGAGGGAGCCTCGCCCCAAGTGGGCCAAAGGAGGCTCGGTGGGAAAGACAGCGCCTGACAGAGCACCAAGGCCTCCTCACAGTTCTCCACAGTAACCCTATGTAGCGGTGTCCAGCTGTGCTCTGCAACCTCTGTAACTCAATTTCCCTGTTTCCCTCCTTGCCCAGCAGGGCTCCTCTCCAAGGTGAGCTCTGCTATATTCGTTTGCTTACGGAAATTTCTACAGTCAAGTAGTAAATTGGCAGTATCTGCCTTTGCTTACCCCACCCATCCTCACAGCGTCCGCACTGAGAAAACGGTCTCTTCATAACCACCTTCGGGATGAACCCTACTTTGGGAAACCCATGAAAACATCCCAAAGCCAAGTACAATTCCTACTGCTAGTCTCACCTTTGGTACCCTTGCCCCACACAGCAGAGGCTCCTGGGAGTTCCCAGACACCTCCAGAATAGGAGATGGGTGAGGTCTTTGTAGACAGTTCCCCAAGGGAGGCTAGGGTCCTAACAATCCCTTGAAAGCACCAAAGCCAACAGGCAGATGTGGAATGCAAACTGATGAGGGGGGATGTTGGGGACGGAGGTGACGGTTCCAGAGCTACATCCAGACACACTTGCACGCAGGGCCAGGCAGTGTCTCAGTAGAGTCAGTTCCCAAGCAGAAGGGATTCACTTCCCAGGAAGGATTCAAATGAGAACACAGATCTCAGCCGCACAGCACTCCAGGTCTACCCAGGTCTTAGAACCACACCTCTGGGAAGCAAAGGCACAAGACATCTAGCAGGCACAAAACCACTCCAAGGGTGTCTCCAGGGACAAGACAAGCTCACCAATAAGCAGAGGCCAACCTTCCCAACACCCCCAAACCTGTGGGTCCTGTCTGGAATCTGGCAGAAACTCTTTCATCCCACCAAGGACTCTAGGAACTTGCTAGACAGTGGCACAGCATTGGAAAGATGGTGCTTGGTGTCTGCACGATGACTACCAGCAAGCAAAGGAAGGAGAGAGAAATTCAATTATTTTGCAGATTTAATTCTGTCAATTTAATAAGAAGCTCTGGACCTCAACAAACACACAGGTACCACCACACAGTTGCCAAGGAAGAAGAAGGCACTGCAAGGGAGCCCCTCCCCAAGCAGTCTCACCATCCCAGTCAGGCCAGAAGCACCAGGAGGTGTGTACAAGGCATCAGCCCCAGGAGGGACTGCAGATGGAGGCTGCCGGAGGACAGGGGCAGGAGCATGTGGGGTTCCAGGAACACAGCCTGGCAGGAGCTCAGTGAAGACAGCAAAGAAACCCCTTCTTGTCACAGTGTAGGCTAGGGATCTGCTTCCTCCCAACAGCTGACTAGGCATGCCTTCACCAGAAAACAGTGGGGGATAGGGTGGTGCCCCAGAGCCCTGGGTTAACCCTCCCAGGGTCCTGGCTGCTGGCTCAGGAGTGTTCGGGTCTCCAAGAGCTGGGTGAGGCACCAGGTTGGCCCTGAGGTTTGCATTAAACTTTTAAAATGCCATCAGGCAGAGCTGGGCTGCCCCGGGCCTTGCTGCTAATGGAATCTTCGGCATCTCACACAAGGCAAGCAGAAGCAGGGGCTGCCAACGCCCCTTCCCACAGTGCTCATGTAGAAAGTGCCTGCTTGCCCATCTGAACCGCTCTAGATGGTACAAATGAGAAGGCCGGGATCACAGACCTGGGAGCTGCAGACCCAGGGTCTGAGTCCTGCACACCTAATTATCAAATTCCCTGGCTTCCTACTTTTGACATCCAGGGTCATAGCAATCTTTGGTTATCAATGACAAGAGCAAGAAGGTGAGGTCTGGACCTGCTCAACTGACTCCCCTTGGGTACCAGAACTAGCACTGCATAAGGTTCCCTAGGGTTCTGCTACAAGAGGAGAATATATCTCAGCCTCCATACTTGGAGAAAGAGAGGAGGCACAGGGACCTCCCCAGCTCTAGGTCACAGAAGAAGAGGTAGTTCCCCAACATGATAGTCTCCCCAACATGGAGAAGCGGGGAGGAACCACATCAGCCCCTTTAGATGAGGCTCTTCCCTTCCACAAGCCATGAGCAGCCTCCACCCCAGACCACAGGCCTGGGCCAGCATCAGCCATAAAAGCCTGTTTTTTTTGTGTTTTTTTTTTTGGTTTTTTTTTTGGTTTTTTTTTTTTTGGTTTTTCGAGACAGGGTTTCTCTGTGTAGCTTTGCGCCTTTCCTGGAACTCCCTTGGGAGACCAGGCTGGCCTCGAACTCACAGAGATCCGCCTGGCTCTGCCTCCCGAGTGCTGGGATTAAAGGCGTGCGCCACCACCGCCCGGCCATAAAAGCCTGTTTTAACTGCACAACCCAGTGTTTGCCTGGAAGCTTTTTTTTTTTCATTTCTTTTTTTTTTTTTTTTTTTTTTCCCCCAGAAGGATAAGGGAGGCTAGCCAATTCAAAAATTGGCTTGTCAATCTTTTCCCCCTTGCTGCTCTTTAACGGTCCTTAGAGAGAAGACAAAACCGGTGTGAGTGTGTGAGTGTGTGTGTGTGTGTGAGTGTGTGAGTGTGTGTGTGTGAGTGTGTGTGTGTGTGAGTGTGTGTGTGTGTGAGTGTGTGAGTGTGTGAGTGTGTGTGTGTGTGTGAGTGTGTGAGTGTGTGTGTGTGTGAGGTCCATGGAGCATAAGCACCCACGCCCAGGGATCACAATGACAGGTTGTGCTCCTCCTCCTCCTGATGGCCAGTCTTGCATCTGACAGCACTGGCCCTTGAGGGTTAGTGTGGCCCAGTAGAACCTTATGTCCACAGGAACAGCACAACCAGGCAACACCTTCTCCCATCCACAGCTCACCTAAGGTATAACCACCTGCCCCAATCAGTCTGTGTCCTTCTAAGCCAGCGGTTCTCAACCTGTGGGTCGCAACCCCTTTGGGGCCGCATAGCAGATATCCTGCATATCAGATATTTACATTATGACTCATAACAACAGCAGAATTACAGACATGAAGTAGCAATGAAAAAACTCTATGGTTGGGGTCAGCACAGCATGAGGAACTGTATTAAAGGGTCGTACATGGCATTAAGAAGGCTGAGAACCACTCTGCTAAGCACCAGGGCTTTTACATGAGAGCGGCTGGGGCAAACAAAACACTGCATATCTTGCAGAACAAGTAAATCACTCAGAGATGGGGGTGCAGTGCACCAGGAATGCCCCCCCACAAGCCCAACACCCTCCCTGTGGCACCTGACCCCTGGCTTCCGAGCCCTGCAGACCAACTGCAAAACTCTCGTGAGCCACAGGCTGGTTCCAGAAGGTATCCAAAGACTTAAGCAGTGTTTTGAGAAGAGCCGACAATCTTCCCTACTTGTATTTGTAATTTAAATAACGTAAGCTTGAGGAGTGTCTCCCTCGGGCATAGTTTAATAACTTAAAAAGCCAGTGCCAGCTCTGCCCGCACCTGCCCCCTCGGCCCTCCCTGCCCTGCCCACCAGGGGTACGCCACAGCCCACAGCAGGGGCAGCTGTCTCTGCTGCCCTTTTCACTTGTGGCCCTCCCAGAGGTCCCACAGCAGCCTGTGACCTTGACCCTCCCCCACCAGGGCACCAGGGGAGGGTCACCTGGATCTCGGGAACTGTGAGGGAGCCGGGCAGGGGGTGGCATAGATGCATGCTGGGCTGTGGGTCACCCAATCAGTACAGACAGCCACTTCCCAGCACACCCCATTTTTAATATTCATAGATCTCCTCATCTGCATATCATGCCATAAATAGTCAGAGGCGAGGTAAGACACAAAGATCCCCTGCATTTCTAATTATGCTTAAAAAGCTAATGTAAATCAGAGACACACAGAAAGCACTAAATCAGCTGGGAGGACACAGCCTAGGAGCCCCCCATCTCCAGGTAGCTGCTAGTGACAGAGGCCCAAAGGACCCAAGTATAACCTTGGGGGAGTCAACCTCACCTGGGTGTGTCCCCAAAATAGGACCACAGGCATCTTTCCACTTCCTCCCTTATCGGGCCCAACACAGTTCCTACCCACAACAGATTCCCAGCCCCCACTTCTCATTAAGAGCAGCAGGCACCAGGCAGAAGAAAGGCTCCTGGGGGATGCCATTGGCCCTGGACACCACATTTAAGTGGCTGGACACACCCGTCAGAGCTTCCTACAGTCCTGTCTAGGAGTTGATCTCTGGGGACAATCAGATGCACCCTTCCTGACTGAAGGACCAGGGAAGGTAACAGATGTGCTAGGCAGAGTACTAAGCCAACGAAGAGTACCAGGGCTTGTACCCATCCCCACCCCAAATGACAGCACTATCCCTTGAAAGTTCCAGTCTTGCACAGGTAGATGAGGTACAGCTCCCCTACCTTGAGGGAAAAGAGTATGGAGACCTACAGGAAAAAAAGTTCTGGGCCAGAGACCAGTCAATGTGGGCCAACCTGGGAATCCATACTACTGCATGTGGCACTAACCTGAGCGGCACTGAAACAGATCACAGATCTCTAGGGGCAGTGGCACTGCTGGGACCCTGTCAGGGGTCCCCCAGTGGGCCCTGGACCAAGACAGTTTGCAGTGCTTAGCCATTCCCAGGATGATCAGGTTGGACCAAGGCCCCAGACAAGGGCCAACTCCCTGTGCTGAGAACAGAAGACGTGCTTAGGGCACTTCTGGCCACCAGGCTACAGCCACACAGGGGCCAGAAGTGCTGAGTGAGAGGCCAGGGGCTGGATGAGGGGCAACAGCTACTCTCGGTCCTAGACACCAGTCCAGGCAGGCCTGTCTCGAGCAGCACATGCCAAGTCTGTGCCACGGAAGACTGGGGAACATGGGCCTGTACAAAAGCCTTGCATCTCGACAAAACTAAGAGTAGAGAGGAGTGGCCTGCAGATATCAGGCTTGGGAGCGAGGCTCGAGCACACAGTTCAGGTGCTCCCTGACCTTACTTGTCATTTGGGTGTAGCTCAGAGATACTAGTGCAGAGGTTTGCTGGAACCTGGTAGATACTGAATAAGAAACAGGTCTTTCAGCAAAGCACCAGGCGTCAGCAGTCCCAGCCACCAACCCAATCAGACAGAACTGGTTCTCAGCCAGCTGAAAGGGCCTCTGTGCAGGGGGTCAGAGTATGCAGAGGGTCCAGGGTGTGTGTGTGTGTGTGTGTGTGTGTGTGTGTATTTCACACTTCCCCAGCCAGACTTAGGGCCCTTAGTCAAGACTCAACCTGACTTCCTACCCAGGAATGGGATGCTGCACCCTCCCTCTCTAGGAGTGCACTGGGAAGGCCAACTTGGAGAACCTGCTGGAGGCACAGGCCCAAAAGACACAAGGGTTACCCCGCTCACTGTTGGTGAAATGACTGCCGCCCGCATCTGCCCTGGCAGGAGGCCCAGAACTATTTTTAAGCCCATTTACTAGAAATCCCACAAATTAAAGGAAATATGGATAATGCAGCAGGAATCCTGGGGGGCAAATTAAGGCTGCACAGAGCCGTGTTCATGTTCCACAATGGAGTCTTAACCGGGAAACCCGGCTGCCGAACTCGTGCATAGCACCCATTGAGTCCCATAAGGAGGGCTGGGGCCTTGCACTGGGCTCAGGGACTACAGAAAACATCCAAGTGCCCAGGCTGCTATATACCAGGCCATAAAAGGTAATTGCTGATATGAAAAACCTAAATGCCCAGCTCACATAAGTTCCCAGACAGGGAATTCCAACAGCAAACAGCAGCAGTCGCCGCTCTTTCTAGAAAGTGAGGTATCTCTCTCCACTCCACGAGGTTCAAGGTCCCAAGACCTGTCTACCCCTGCTAATGAGATTCAGGAACCCCCCCCCCCCCCAGTCACATCCTACTCCAGTAAACAACAAAAGCCTTTGGGAAGGCTGTGGATGATGCCCTTACTGGCCACTCCATGTGGCTCTCATGAGCCAGAGGATCGCCCTCCAGACTCTACAGAAACTGTGGTACTGAAAGTTGACTGCCTAACCTGAGTGGGTGGGAGCTGACACCAGGAATGGCCTAGTCTACCAGGACAAACATCTGCTGGGTTGTGAAAAGACCTGGGTTATGTGGTCCCAAGCTGGGTGTGGTGGTGCACACCTTTAATCAAAGCACTCAGGAGGCAGAAGCAGGTGGATCTTTGTGAGTTCGAGGCCAGCCTGGTCTACGTAGTGAGTTCCAGGACAGTCAGGGCTATGTACCAAACAAACAAAACAGGAATTAGGCCCAAGTCTGACAGCCTCCAGAGATGGGGGACTCAGTCACCAAAGCTGGATACCTGCCAGGGACCCTGTTCTGCCACCAAATGCTCAGCCCTACCAGGTCTAACAGGTACAAATTAGGGCACAACAGGAAGGTCAATATGGGCATTATACTCTTACCCACACAAGAGGTAAGGCTAGCCAGCCCTTCTCACTCACTGTAGCCATAGGGGTACTTCCTGGCTTGAGGCAGAGAGGCAAGCACACATTCTCCTAGACAGGAGAAGGGGAGGAAGAGACAGGTCTGGGCTGGTGGGTGGTGATCACAGGAAGCCACACCACACCTGCATCCTGGGTCCAGGCAGTCTCCCCTGATGATAAGACGGGTCTGCGGGGCTTAGGACAAGCAAGAATGCAACAATGGAACCTGAACCATGCAACATCAATCCCAGGTGTTAACACTACGAAAAACTATCAAAAACATTGGGGCTGACCAGGCCCCATACACCTGTAACCTCAGATCACCAGGAGGGAAAAGAGAGATTACAAATTCAAAGCAAACCTGGCTACTTAATGAGACCCTGTCACAAAACAAAAACCTTAGGGACCATCCAGGGATGAGCCTTGTCCAGGGAAAGTCTCTCTGGCTTGCTGTTTACCTGCACAGCTATTTCCAGAATTTCTTCCTTGGGGAGACATTAACCACCTACCCCCCACCATGAAGCCCCAAACTCCATTGCTGAACCTACAGCTATCTCAGACCCTAACTTAAAAAGCATGACTTTCTCTCTCACTTCTTCAGGCAGCTGCTAAGATCACAGCTTGCCTGCTTCATTGTTTTTCTCTCAAAGTTGTCCTCCAGCCTCCTTCTTAGTACATTTTAGTTAGTTAGTTAGTTAGTTAGTTAGTTAGTTAGTTAGTTAGTTAGTTAGTTTGTTTGTTTGTTTTTGGAGACAGGGTTTCTCTGTGTAGCCCTGGCTGTCCTGGAACTCACTCTGTAGACCAGGCTGGCCTCAAACTCACAGAGATCCACCTGCCTCTGCCTCCCGAGTGCTGGGATTAAAGGCGTGTGCCACCACCACCCCGCTTTTAAAATTCTTTTATTACCAAGACTAAGAACTTCAAAAAGTCTGGCGTGATGTGTACACACTTTTAAACCTAGCACTTGGGAGGCAGAGGCAGGTGAGTCAGAGTTCAAAGTCATCCTCAGCCACAAGAGGCCAGTATGGACTGCAGGAGACTGCCTCAAAACAAAACTGGCTGACAGACTGAACTAACTGTTTTTGATATCTACTATCTTATGCCTGGGCATGGTAGTGCATGCCTTTAGTCCCAGCACTTGGGAAGCAGAGGGAGGTGGGTTGGGGGTCAGCCTGGTCTACACAGTGAGTTCCAGGACAGCCAGAGATGTCCAGTGAGACCCTGTCTAACACAAACGACATACTCCTACTCTAAGCTACAGTAGTTAGACTGTGTGGTGCTGATAAAAGACAGGGGGATCAACGGAAGAGAAGAGTCTTTAAATGACTTCTTATGCAGAAAGCCAATGGTTTCATAAAGATGCCAAGACCTTTCAACGGAGAAAGAACGTTCTCTTCAAATACGGCTCTGAACACAGGGATAACACACACGCGAGGGTGGCCGTTACCCACAGACAAACACGAACTCGGTGCGTCAAAGATCTAAGCAAGGGCTGGGAGGTGGCTCCGTGGCTCAAGTGCTGGCTGCGTCAGCATGAGCATCTATGTGGATCACAAGAACCAGGCCACTGTGGCACGTGCCTGTCACCTAGCACTTGGAGGCATGGAGACAAGTGGATCCCAGGGGCTTTCCGGCCAGCCAGTCTAGCCAAAACAGAGCCCTAGGTTCAGTGAGAGACAGTCTCAAAAAATGTATGCTAGTGACTGAAGAAGACACTAGATATAGACCTCTAGCCTTCACAGACACACACCTGTACACACAGGTGAACGCACTACCCACCTACCCACCCACCCACCCCCAAACACACAGTAGGGAGAAATCTGTTCAGGAATATCTGCTACTCACATCTTTGATGTGGCTCATACCTAGAATATATAAAATATGCAAAGCATCTAAAGAGATTTTCCACCAAAGAATAGGCACAAATGTTCAATATGCACATAAAACTCAGTATCATTAGCTAGCCAAGCAATCGAAGTGAAAACCACAGTGAGGAGCTGCAGAGGTAGCTGGGGTGGAATGTGTGTTTAGCTTCTAACCAGGCCCCCCGGCTTCCATCCCCAACACCAAAAACAAAAAAGAAAGACGCAGGGGACAGCCGGTGGTGGGAATGTGGTGGGATGTGAAACCTGCAACCACTTTGGAAAACAAACTGCAAACTCTCCCAAAAGTTAAACTGTATTTCTGCATGACCTAGAAATTCCACTTCTAGGAGTGTAGGCAAGAGAAAACACACTATCTACACAAAAGTTTGCAAAGCACAGACTCTTAGAAACATTGGTTACAACAGCCAAGAGGTGGAAATAGCCCAAGTATCTATCAACCAATGAAAGGTAAATGACCTTTGGAAAATCAGATGGTAGAATATGATTTACAATACAGGGTAAGGAGTCAGTACCATGTCATAGATGACTCTTAAATATCAGTAAGAGAGAAAAGCCAGTCACTCCAGGCCACACTGTCTGTCTGTGCAAAATGTCTAGAACAGGTAGCTGACAGGGGCTGGGGCTGGGGGTTCCTGCTAAAGAGTTTGGTTGTTTTTGGTTTTTGCATGTAACAGCTCTGGCTGTCCTGGAACTTGCAGACCAGGCTGGTCTTGAACTCACATCATAGAGATCCACCTGTTTCTGACTCCTAAGGAGTGTTCACCACCACGCCCCACCTGGTTGTCTGTTTTTGAGTGATAAAAATATTCTGAATCGATTTCCATGAAGGTTACACAACTCTGATCATACCATTACCTGGTTCGTAAAGTATGACCATACGAGCAAACTTGGCAGTACATGAACAGAAATGTTTCAAACGTGAAAAATGCTGAGTGTAGAGGGCTACATAGTGAAACCCTGTGTGTGGGGGTGGGGGGGAGTAAAGAAAAGAAAAGAGACACTGAGAGATGGAGGTGTGAAGATCACAAGTTCAAGGCAAGCCTGAGTTACATGGTGAGTTCAACGCCAATTTGGGCTACAGAACAAGATCCTGGGCTGATAGAACTGTTAAGTGAGTAAAGGTGTTTTCCACCAAGCTTGATGACCTGTGTTTCATCCTTGAGACCCAAACGGTAAAAGGAGAAACCAACTCCTACAAGTTGTCCTCTAACCTCCATAAGAGTACCGTGGTAGCTGGGCGGTGGTGGCGCTCGCCTTTAATCCCAGCACTCGGGAGGGAGAGCCAGGATCTCCGTGAGTTCAAGGCCAGCCTGGGCTACAGAGTGAGTTCCAGGACAGGCACTAAAACTACACAGAGAAACTCTGTCTCGAAAAACCAAAAAAAAAAAAAAAAAAAAAAAGAGTACCATGGCGTGTGCACCCTCAATCCCAACAAACACACAAATAAATAAATGTAACTAATTCATTTTTAAAAAGGTATGGCCCAGATCTACATCATGTATAAGAACTCCTCACATATGTGCTAAAGAGATGGCTCAGCGGTTAAGAGCATGCACTGCTCTTGCAGAGGACCTGAGTTGTGTTCCCAGCACCATGTGGAGCAGCCCACAATTGTTTGTAACTTCAGCTCAATGGGATCTGATGCCCCTGGCCTCCACGGCACCTCACTCATAGGCACATACCCACCTCACAGACACTCATATACAAATTAAAAATTGTTTAAATCTTCAAATATAATATAGGCAGTATAAAAAGAAATGGATAGGAAAAGATAAATCATCCGAACACAATCAAAAGAAGGCAGGGGCCACTTCATAATTAAAACAAATAAAGCAAATTATAAGACACATTGGAGAAGGACTGAGTGTCTACCTATGAAGAACACTCAGCTACGCTCTATATGGATACTAGACAGCAGCATCTCTAAGCACGAAGCAGAAAGTGGCAGAGTCAAAGGCCTTCGGGAATCCTCTCCAGCCCACTGACAACTGGTATAAAAACTGAACAGAAAATCAGCAACAACACAGAGAACTAACCACCACCAACTATCGGGATCTAATCTACACTTGCAGACCACCCCACCCCACAGCAGCTTCACTGTCCCAGAGCCTTTGGAGCACACCACAGGATGGAAAGCATCTCAAAACAAAACACCAAGAAACTTAAGACTTGAAATTGAGCTGGGGCTGCAGCCTAGTGGCAGAGCCTTACACAGTGTTGCAAGGCCCTGGGATCAATGGAAGCGTGGTGGTTTACCCCTGGAATCCCGCGCTTGGGGAGGTAGAAGCAGGAAGGACAGGAGCTCAAGGTCAAATCAAGATGTGTAACAAGTTTGAGACCAGCCAGGCAACATAAAACTCTGCCTCAAAATAGCTGTAGTAGTAGTGAGACGTGCCCGGAGGCAGCAGCACAGACAGCAACAAAGGAAGCAGTGCAGAGCGGGCAGTGATGCGGCAGGGTGCCCTAGGTGAGTGTAGGCATGGAGCTGGGGGCCTGATCCCAGCTGACCACTCCCGTTTGCCTCCACCCCAGCCTTTGGCATGGGCCCCCAGCTCTGCTCTTACAGTTTGCCACTTGGCCATTCATTGGCGAGGAAAGGACCACAGCCTTCTCCCTGGCCCACTACTGAGACCCGTAGCCTGCCCAGTCTTGGCAAGCTAGAGCCAGTCAATCAGAAAAGGGCAGATCCTGCAAAATGCCCCCTTTTTTGGTACATCTCTGGGTGTGCTCTGACACGTCCAAAGATGCCACAGCCAATCAGGTTTAAACTAATGTAACCGTTGCTTGCTTAGCTAATCGTGTTTGCTGGAGATGACTTAACTGTCCCTGGAATTCTCCTAGCTGGGCTTAAAAGGAGCCTTCGGGTTTCTCTTGAGGTCATCCCCATTTTGTTGAGTTGGCTGACCCCTGCATGCAGGAATTTTCTCTCGAGAAATAGATGCTCTTGCTTTTGCATACGTGAGTGGTCTTTTGTGGGGTGATTTGTAGACCCTAACATTTGGGGGCTCATCAAGGATCCTCCTCCCACCCCCAACACCTTGAGTGTTTAAGGAACCTGGCCGGTAAGTGAGTGCTCTCTGTCTGTGTTAGTCTCTATTATACATGACTCTGTAAGGCTCGAGCCAATCCTGGAGGCCTAGGTGAGCCACGCAGATACGCTACTGGCACCCATGCCAGGTGGGTCCAGAGATGTTTCGGACCCACCAGAGGGGGACTAAGTCCCATTGGAAATTGAAGTGGGACAGAGCAAGTCGCTCCTGCCAGGCAGGGCTCACTTATATCGGGGCTCACTTATATCGAAAGAGGCCACCATCATCCTGGTTTTGGTTACAGCAAGAGAGGCCACCATCCCGATTTTGGTTTCTTTTTCATGCACTGTACTGGTACATTTTATGGTGTGTTGTCTTTCTGTGTCTTTGTCTTGTAATCACTCTTTTTCTTCTAGAAGAGATGGTGCAGACAACCTTGACACCACCCCTCCCCACCAAGTCTTTTGCTGAACCATTTTAAGGACTTCCAGACCCAGGCAACTGACCTGGGACTTGTCCAGAAAAGAAAGCTTCCTACCTTTTGCAGGAATAAATGGCCTGAGCTGGATGTGGGATGGCCGGAGGAGGGAACCTTCAACCTCCTAACTATTTATCAGGTTAAAGACATAGTCAATGAGTCACCAGGACACCCCAATCAAGTTTCCT
The DNA here is from genome assembly GCA_902168405.1 of Peromyscus aztecus. Lineage (NCBI taxonomy): Eukaryota > Metazoa > Chordata > Mammalia > Rodentia > Cricetidae > Peromyscus > Peromyscus aztecus. The sequence goes on from CABHPQ010191040.1 coordinate 42,934, forward strand.
ACATCACCACTTTGCAGATGATGGTAGAAAAACCCCCTAAATGATGAAAACCCTTCCTTTCACCCTCCCAGGTGATTGTTGAGGTGGCAAGAGAAAAAAATCTGCCGCCAAAGGAGAAAGGGGAACTGACACCTTCGGCGCCCCCCTTACTCTATCCTTCCCCCTTTGAGGGACCCGGAGGAAGAGTTCTTCTCGGCCCTGCCACTCTATCCACAGGAGGCACAGGGGTGAGGGAAACAGAGGGTGCAGAGGGAAGGGAAGGGGGTGTGGAGAAAAAACTGAGGAGCCCTCCCCACACACACACACTCATGCCCACTCACGGAGGGAGGAGCTGCAGCTACAGCCGACTCCATGGTCCTTCCTCTGCATGCTGTGGGCCCTCCTGGTGCTGAAAGTAGACAGCAGCTGGTCCGTTGGCCTTTCACCACTAGCAACCTCTCTAATGGGAAGCTGCAAAATTCTAAGTTTTCTGAGAAACCCTGCTAAGCACATCGACCTGTTAGATTCTGTCCTCTTTACTCATCATCCAACCTGGGATGAATGTTATCAGCTGCTCCAGGTCCTCTTCACCACGGAAGAGAGGGAGCAAATTCTGGCAGAGGCTCATAAATTGGTTCCTGGAGCAGACAGGGGGACCACCACAAATCTAGGCCTCATCAATGAAGTCCCTGACCAGACCCAACTGGGACTTCAACATGGAGGAAAGTAAGGAGAGGCTGAAGGTCTACTGTCAGACTCTAATGGGGGTCTGCTGGCCAAAATGGGGACCCACATTCACTCTGACCAGGCTGGGATCATAGTGACTGACCAAAAAAGGGAATGCCTACACGTCCTCACTATGGCCCTCTTAGATGAATACAAGCTGTTCACAGATCTCCCCAAGTGGGAAGGAGATGGGGAGGCAGGGAGCCTGCTGCAATGGCTCCAGGAAATTCCCCAAGTCTGGGCAAAGATTGGAGGGTGGACACTAGCCAAACACTGGCCCCCTGTGGTGGTACAGCTGAAGGCCCATGCTTCTACTCCAACCCGCATCAGACAGTACCCAATTCCCAGAGAAGCTAAGCAAAGGACTCAATGGACAACTAAACTGGACACAGCTACCCCAGGGATTCAAGAACTCCCCCACCATCTTTGATGAAGCCTTCTACGAAGATTTGGGTGAGTACAGACAAACCCACCCAAACACCAGTCTATTAGAATATGTAGATGACCTCCTGATTGTGGCCAGCACTCTGGAGGTATACAAGATGGCTACCAAGGATTTGCTTTGAACTTTGGGGAACTTAGGGTACCGTGTGTCTGCAAAGAAGGCTTTGCCAAACTGAGGTAACCTATTAGGGTACACACTCAAGGGGGGAAGAAGATAGCTGTCAGAGGCGAGGAAAGAGACTATTCTAAGGATCTCCCAGCCCAGGCCCAACAGTCGCTGGGAGGTAAAAAGAGTTCTTGGGGTCTGCCGGGTTCTGAAGGCTCTGGATCCCTGGGTTTTCTGAGTTAGCTCGACTGCTATATGAAGCAAATAGGCAGTGTGGGGGGGACTTCACTAGAATGGACTGAATAAATGGAAGGGGCCTCCTGATGGCAGAAGGAAGGACTATTAAGAACAAGCAGTAGATCCTGAATCTCCTGCAAGCCATATGGCTGCCCCGAAAAGTGGCTATTATACACTGCCTGGGACATCAAAAAGGAGAGGACCCTATCTCTAAGTGAAACAAAGGGCAGATGCAGCCGCTTAAGAAGCGGCCCTCCAGGTGGCAGCCACCCTGACAGTCAACCTGCCTAGACTAGCAGCCCCAACCTTGCCCAAAAACCCCGCCTATTGCAAGAAGGAATTTCGGAGGATTTGAACTTACACCAGTGCCTACAAAGAGGTCTCCTGATGGGCAGATTATCCTCCCTTCAGACTTTTCCAGCCAAGTAGTCTGGCAGATACGTCAAAGTACCCATTTGGGGGAAAGAAAAGTACAAGACTTACCAAGAGCACACCTCAAAGTGTTCAACCTGAAACCAAAAATGGAGGAAGCCGTAGCCCACTGCCCAACATGTTGCCTGGTGAATGCCAAATTGGGCACAGGACCGTCAACAGGGAGCAGAGAAAGAGGAACACAGCCTGGAGCCAACTGGGAAATTGACTTTACAGAGGTAAAACCAGGCCTGTATGGCTATAAATATGTTAGTCTTTATAAATACTTTTCAGAATGGACTAAAGCTTTCCCAACTAAACACAAGATGGCTGTGATAATGGTCAAGAAACTACTAGAAGAAAGCATCGTAAGGTGTGGCCTCTGGTGTTCCTGGGCTCAGATAACAGGCCTGCTTTCATCTCTCAGGTAACACAGAAACTAATTAAGGCTATGGGGACTAACTGGAAACCTCATTGTGCATATCGTCCCCAAAGTTCAGGCCAGACAGAAAGAACGAATCTGACCCTAAAGGAGACCTTAACTAAATTAACCCTTGAGACTGGCGGTGACTGGGTGTCTCTCCATCTCTTTGCTCTTTCTTCGGGTTTGCAATTCTCCTTACACCCTGAGCTTAACCCTGTTTGAGATCATGTAAGCCAGATCCCCACCCTTATTACCCAACCTTAAGGCAGAACTGTTAGTTGAATTTGATGAACAAAGGTTCCTTTCCTCTTTGCAAGTCTTGTTCCAGGTTCAGAAACAGCTTTGGCCTTAGATGCGTGCGGTCTATGAAAAGGTGCCACCTCCCATGCCTCACAGATTCTGGCCAGGGGACTTGGTGATCACAAAAGACACCAAAAAGAAACCTTGGAACCTGGTTGGAAGGGACCCTACACTGTCATCCTGATGACACCCACAACTATCAAAGTGGACAGGGTCTCCAGCTGGATACACCACTCCCATGCTGACCCTGAGGACCACACTGCAGAGGAAGACAACCTTGGACTTTGGAGGGTCATTGCATATCCACAAGACCCTCTCAAATTGAGAATTCAGAAGGCCACTGACCCAGCTAAGTAATGGGCTTGCTCCTATGCTTCCTCAGTTTCCTTAGTTCATGTCTGCTGGGGTTTTCCAACCAGGCCCCCACAGGGCGCCAAAACCCCCATCAGCCCTTTAACTCACTTGGAAGGTCATCAACACAGACTCGGGGGAGGTCCTAAATCAGACCTCCCATTCTGCCCCTTAGGGACCTGGTTTCCTGACCTATACTTTGACTTGGGGGCACTTTTCACCGAAATAGCTTACCAGGCACGTCTATACTGATTCTTTTATTCAAGAACATTACATCCGTTTTTATGTTTGTTTATATTTTTATGGTAGAACTAAGGCCCAGAAAAAGACCTGTTGGGGAGCAAGTGACTATTTCTGTGCCTCACAGAGTTGTGTCTCCACAGGTCACACCTGGTGGAAAACCCCAAAGATCAGGGACTTCATCAGAGTAAAAAGGGCATATGAACCGGCCTGTCGCCCTGGGTATGGTGGAAAGGGGGCATGCAACCCAGCATTGATTCGATTCACTGATGCTGGCAAAAGGGCCTCTAGTTGGATGTCAGGAAAAACCTGGGGTTTAGGGCAAGGACAGAATGGCACCCGCAGATCTGCAAGCATCATTCACCCTACAATTAGACGTTCAGCCCCTACAACCATGGAAGCCCCTGGGCTGCAATAAGATAATGAGTCCAACCAGACCCATGCCTACCCCACCCAGAGGCCCACGGAAACTAAAACATTTTGACACATAAAACTGCCCCCATGGACCTACTCCCCAATCTAGGACCTTTAAACCTTTTAAAACCTACCTATTTGGTTTTGAATGTCTCACTAAAACTTTCTGGCTTTGCCTAGATGCAAAACCCCCCCATTCTGAAGAGACTGCAATAATGGGAAACTGTGCCGACTCCTCTGACCCCCAGTCACACCCATGGCAACAGTCATGCAGAGGGAGGCTCTCCCTACAGCCTGTGACAGGGAAGGGCCTCGGCATCGGCCAGCCCTCCCTCACCAAACTATGTCAGTCTCTGCAACGAGACTCAGAGTCCACCAGGGACACGATACTTAATTCCCCCAGATGACGCCTGGTGGGCTTGAACTGCAGGTTTAACCCCCTGCGTACACGCTCAAGTTTTAATTAACACTCAGGGTTTCTGTGTTTTAGTACAATTGGTCCCTAAAATAGCCTATTACCCCGAAAAAGAAATTCTCCACCAGCTGGAACCACTATGGTGAGCCAAACGGAAAGTTTTTACAGCTGTCCTAACGTCCTCCCTCCTAGGCCTAGGTTTAGCCGGGGACATAGGTACCAAGACTTCAGCCCTCGTTCTCCAAGACCAGAATGACAGGACTCTGAGCACGGCCACAGATGCAGCCATAGCCTCCCTAGAAAAACCTATCACCCATTTAGAAGAATCCCTCTCCTCCTTAGCTGAAGTAGGTCCTCCAGAATGAAAGAGGGCTGGACTTACTTCTCTTTCAACAAGGAGGTCTACGCTTGGCCTTAGGGGGGCAGTGTCGTTATTATGCCAACCACTCGGGAGTCATTAGAGATTCCAGGACCCTGCTCAGAAAGAGGTTGCATGACAGGAAACTCGAGAGGCCACAAAATGAGGGATGGTATGAGTCCCTGGTTAACTGGTCTCCCTGGCTGGCCACTCTCCTGTCTGCTCTGGCTGGCCCCTTAGTCCTCCTATTGTGGCCTTAGCTTGTGGGCCTTGCATAGTTAATGCGTTAGTCAGGCCTGTCAAAGAGAGGATCTCCACTGTTCAGTTGACGGTTCTCAGACAGCAATATAAGTCTGTAGACCTGGAAGAATCATCTCCAAGACTTGAGATGACCCATTATTCAAGGAGGGAATGAGACGGTGACCCATGACAGTGAGAACAACAGCAAGGAAGCCACACAGGGCTGGGGCCAAGCCGTGGTGAGGCAGTACCCTAGGTGACTGCAGGCACGGAGCTGCAGTCCCTACCCCGGCTGGCTGTTCCCACTTGCCTTGGCCTCAGCCTTTGGCACAGCCCCCACGTCTGTCCACACTTACAGTTTGCCACTAGTGAGGCCAGGACTGCAGCCCCTGTCCCCTAGAGCCAGCCAATTGGAAAAGGGCAGATCCTGCAACACCCACCTCCTTCTCTTCTTTTTTTGATACATCTCTGGGTGTGCCCTGACATATCCAAAGATGCCACAGCCAATCAAGTTTAAACTGATGTAACCGTTGCTTGCTCAGCCAATCGTGTTTGCTGGAGATGACCAAACTGTCCCTGGAATTCCCCTAGCTGGGCTTAAAAGGAGCCTGAGAGCTTCTCTCAAGGTGTCTCCATTTTGTTGTGTGGCTAACCCCTGCGTGCAGGAATTTTCTCTTGAGAAATGAATGCTCTTGCTTTTGCATACATGAGTGGTGGTCTTTTGTGGGGTGATCTCAGCACTCAAGAAGCAGAAGCAGGCAGATCTCTGTGAGTTCCAGGCCACCCTGGTCTATGAATTAAATCCCAGGACAGCCAGGATCGTTACACAGAGAAACTCTGTCAAAAAAAAAAAAAACAAAAAACCCTTAAGTAAATAAGTAATAGAACACTGATACACACAAAAAAACATCAATGCGATGGGCATGGTGGGTCACACTTATAACCTCAACACTCAGGAGGCTGAAACAGAGGATGTAATCAGGAGTTTGATGCCAACCCGGGCAACACAATGAGTTCTAGGCTCAGTCTAGGCCACAGAGTAAGGTCATATCTTGAATGAATGCATGGATAAACACCCTGAGATCCATCCTTAGCACAGGAGCAGCAGAAGGAAAGGGAAGAGCAGGAGAGGGAAGAAGAGGAATTATAGTAATACTTTCTGACCACAACCACAAAGGAATCAAGTTGGAACTCAACAAAGAATTCTCCCAACACTTAGAACTAAGCAGCAGACTTCTGAGAAATTGACTTATATGTCAAACAGAAAAGGACAACACACAAAATGTGTGGGGCACCACTTAATGGGGTGGAAGACTCACAGCAGCCTTAAGACACACACTGGGCAAAAGTCTAAAATCTGAAACCTAAGCTCCTGGCCCAAGATCCTAGAAAAAGTAAGTCCATTCCAGGCCAGGAGAGCCACGAAGAAGCCAGCAGGCCTCCGTGACAGGAGAGCCACGAAGAAGCCAGCAGGCCTCCGTGACACTAAAGAGAAACAGAGTGGGGTGGGGTCAGTGAAATACAACACACTCTTTCTGTTGTTGTTATTTTGGTTTTGTTTTTTTAAATCAGTAAAACCGAAAGCCCTCTAACAGGGTTAACAAAGAAAAAAAAAAAAAAAGAGAGACATTTTCAAAAGAAAACGCAAAAATTGACTACCAGTCTCAGTCGGGCGGTGGTGGCGCACGCCTTTAATCCCCACCACTTGGGAGGCAGAGGCAGGTCGATCTCTGTGAGTTCAAGGCCAGCCTGGTCTACAAAGCGAGTTCCAGGACAGCCAGGACTGTTACACAGAGAAACCCTGTCTTGAAAAACAAAAAACAAAAAACAAAAACAAAAAAAAAAATGACTACCAGTCTCAAAAACAAAACAAAGGGTGTTAGCACAGACCTTCAACACCAGAGCCTAACATGAAGGTAACACACAGAACACCACCCACACTTGACAACCCATGTTAAATGAACCAGTCCTTCAACAAAAAACACCCTACTATGTATGATCCACACAAAATGAAAAAGCACGTTCACACAAAAATAAGAAAACTGAAATTTTTAACTTGGAAATTCTCAGAAAGAAATCTCGAAGTTCAAAGAAAACGCTTCCCTGGAGAACCCTATGAACCACTTAAGTGCTGACAGACAAGTCTGCACATGATCCCTTGCAGAACACAGGGTGTTTCCCAGTTTGCTGTTGATTTTTTCATGGTATTGGGGATGTAACCCAGGGACTGGACACTCCAGGCATGTACTCTACCACTGAGCTACACATCAGCCCCCAACTTATTTTAATAAAATTAATATTATCCTGATGAAAACTGGTATTAAAATGAAAATTAGTTCTAGCAAGATGGCTTAGTGGGTAAACTGAGTTCAGTCCCCAGAACCCATGTGAAGGCAGAAGGTGAGCACCACCCCCAAACACACAATGATAAATATTTTTAAATTATAAATAAAATTTTAAATTTTTAAATAGTGAAAAGTAGAGTTCCTCCTGAATACAGATACCAAAAAAGTCTTTCACAAACATTAACAAATAGAAGTCAGTAACATTTGCACACTCACACACAAACAATACCCTCTCTTTCTCACACACATACACACTTTTTAATTTTTTTCTTGAGACAGGGTCTTACCATGTAACCTGGTACTTGCTATATAGACCAGTGTGGCCCCAAACCTAGAGAAATCTGTCTTCCTCTTGGGATTACAGACTTGCACCACCACACCTGGCCTCACACTTTTTCGTTCTAATATTGGGGTTGAACCCAGAATCCCATGCTGGCTCCCATCCTCGGCAGCACAAGAAACAGTGATGATGGGGGGTGGGTACCAGGCATCCACTGAGGCACCTGACCGCACGGCCGGCCGGGGAGCAGCCCCATACCTTGCAATACCTGTCACCCTACATTCCTGAGACTCCAGAATTCCAAATGCCAGGCTCTCCACACCCGGTACCCAGAGCCCGTGAAGGGGACAGCACATGCAGACAGAGCCTGAATGACGCTAGTCCATCCAGGTGACAACTTAGAAATGCACACGAGAGATGCAGTAGCCCTATCTCTTTGAGGGGAAATTGAGGCTGGGCCATGCACTCAGCCCCAGATAGGACCCCAGAGTAAAGAGCTCCTGGACTAGAGTGAGCTGAAGTTGCCAGAGTGCAAGACATGCAAGACTCATGGGAAGGGTGGGGAATGGGAACTTGGTTACTTTTTAATTGCTATACTAAGACACCATGACCAAGACAACTTACAAAACTAAGTGTTTAATTTGGGGGCTGCCGGTTTCGGAGGGTGAGTCCATTACCATCATGGAAGGAAGCATGGTAGCTGTCAGGCAGGCATGGCACTGGAGCAGTACTTGAGAGCTTACATGCTCCATAAGTTGGAGGCAGAGAGGGCTAAGTGGGAAAAGAATGGACTTTTTGAAACCTCAAAGCCCACCCTGAGTGACACACCTCTTCCAAGAAGGCCACACCTCCTAATTCTTCCTAAACAGCTCTACCAACTGGGGACCAACCATTCACATATATGAGCCAATGGGGGCCGTTCTCATTCAAACCACCACACTGAATCAGGCCCTCCTGGGGCAGACATACAAGGCAAGGCCAAGGCTTGAGCAGGCCAAGCCAATGACCCTGGGAGGCACTAGCACAGTGGGCTGGTGGGTAGCGGGGAGCAGTCTCAGCAGTCACCTCATAGCCCCAGCCAGGACCATGTGTACACAAGAGACTAGTCTCTCACCTCATCCAGGAAACCCTACAAGCAGCCAGGAAGCCATGGGGAGGCTCAGGCACCTGTCCCCTGAGAGCTGACATCCATGTCACTGTCACAAGCGCGATGCAGCCGCCGCACCTCTCAGATTCTCTAACGGTTCCCACGGGAGCACTGAAGGTAAATATGTTAATTTGACTTCAATCATGACTTAGAAAAAAAGCACACACTATATTAGTTTAAGGCACGGATTCTAAAAACCACTCAGACATGTGTGTGCACTGCACGCACTCAGCGAGTGGAAGCTTGTGCTCCTGTTTCAGGGCCCAGAAGGCACGATGTTCCCCCAGAGTGGGCAATGAGGCCTCTGGGGTGGATGAGGAGACCAGGGAGAAGCAGGGTGCCTACCCAGAGTGCCATGGTATGCCAGGATAAGGCCGGATTCTTTCTTAGTCTGGCTGGCACACAACCACTCATGCTGGTGGGAGCAGTGAGTGCCATATTTTGGATTCTAAGCAAGGGGCACTTTCTCTAGCACAAGGCTTCAACCACTGAACCTACTGTGCCAGTTCTGGGAGCCATCCAGGCCAAGCTAATAATCCAGGGTTCCTGGAAGTCCTCTGCAGGGACTGAAGGACAGTCAGACACCTAGCTCTCAACTGGATGACAGGGACATTATCACAGTATAGGCCAGAGGCAGGACTCATGGCCAGCCCTCCTTACTTCCACCTGAAGGGATCCTATGGCCCAGTAGGAAGGACATGGAGGTGCAGACCCACTCAAAAGGGAGTAGAAAAGCCACTTAGCCCTCGGGGTAGGAAGGTGGGGCCAGGCCCGAAGGCACCTGGAGCTGGGGACCCTCTATCTCCTTCCGCTGGTCTCAGGAGCCCCAAACACAGCCCATGCTAGATATTGACGTGTTCATTAAAGTCTGGAAATGGCTGCACCAGCAGAGAGGAGTGGATCTGAGGCCTCCCGCAACTGCCTCGTCTGTGCTTAAGAACAGGACGTTTCTAAAATCTAGATAAAAATCCAGGGAAGTCTCTAAAACTCAGCGAAATCCCTAATATTCCCACTGTGGATTGAGCAGCCAGCCCCATGTGCCCCCACTGTTCTGGGAATGACCTGCAAGCTACTTACTCTAGTCAGCTGTGGAGATGGGAGCCCTGTTAGACAGCTACAAACAACCATTCCCTGCTATGGGGGCTCCCAAGCTGGGAAAACCCTCTGAATCTGAGCTGATCCTATAAGACAGGCTGCCAAGATCAGCCACACCCACCCTGGCACAGAACCACATACCACCCCGGAAGGACCTCTGTATTCTGTTGAGACCCAATAACTGGACCATGAGCCCGTTTCCCCCTGCCCAATGCAGCCTCTCTACACCCCCTCTTCTTTGAGCCTGGGCCCTCTCGCTCCCTCGCCTGGGGTGCCCTCCTCTAGAGGCATCCAGAATGCAATCTAGGTTCTAAGAAACACAAAAGGAAGTGTACTGCCAAGTAGGGTCATAGGAACTTCTCTGCATCCCAGAGCACCAATGCCCAGCTCTGCACACAGAAGAATTTCACCCAGAATACAACTGTGGAGTTCTCCGATTTGGGAGTAGTGTCATGTGGGCCAGGAAGGGACCTGAGTCTCAACAGAGACACCACAGAGGGGCCGAGGGAAGAAATGGAGCCACCTCAGAGCTGGCCAGCTGGACCTGGCAAAACCACTCACGTGCAGGAGTGATAGGGCACAGCCCGGGGACCCACCCAGGACAGCAGCCCCTCCTGTACCCTCTAACACAAGGGCACAGGGAACTTTCCCATGAACACCTGGGCTCGTGACCAAGGAGGTAAACAGCCCTGGGGAAAAGAAACAGGGTGTTCCTATATCCCAGAACCAAAGAAGACACAGGAAACAATCTAGAGGAGAGATCCCCAGCCAAATGGGGCCCTTGAGGCCAGTCAGGACTCTCCACCCCTCAGGCTGTTGGAAACTCAAGCAACCACTGGCTCTCTAGGGCTGGAAGGCAATGGTGTTGGGGCTGCTTGCCGGCACACAGTGGCAGAGTTAATGGACCAATTGATACACTCCACTCCCCAAGTAGAGCTAAGGCAGACCCAGGGACAGGCCACAGGCTGTGTTTCTGTTCCTCTGCACATCTGGGGTCTCAGAACAATCAGGAGCACTTGGCCCCAGTCAGGACCACAAGTGAGGGGCACCTGAAGACTTAGGGAAACCCTGGACCCACAGAAGGATGAGGGCTGCCGCGGGCAGGCCACGGCTGCCCACTCCTCAAGCCAGGACACAGAGCCCTGCCCTGCCATATTTACCCTTCCTGGATCACCTGATCCAGTATCAAAGAGGAAACTAAGCTCCATCTACCCAAAAGGCACCTGACTCGGGTAACGTGCAGCGGCAGAGCACGGAGGGGCAGGAGGACTCAGAGGTGGTCAGCAGCCACACTGATGATCCTGGGCTCCTGTTGTCTTTATATCACCTGACCCAGATAGGGGCCCACAGCAACTAGACTCCAAGACATCTTCAGAACCCTAAGAAAATGCCAGGACCCAGCCATTACTAGATCCAGCTCTCTGCGACAGCTCTGCTGTCTGACCACAGGGTCACTCCACCTCCTGTGTTCTCTTCTATGAGATGGGAACAGGGGTAGCAGCTCCACCCCAAAGATACTCCATCCTAAAGTACCAAGCACCCCATCCCTAAAGCAGAACCACAGTGACGCAGAACTCCCCACAGTGTGTGACTAGGACTCAAGTCAGTCTTTCTGCCCTGGTGCAACCAGGGTGGAAGACCCTGGGCCCCCAAGCCCAAGTGGTATCTCTACCCATCTGCTTGGTTCCCTTGAGCCAGTGGCTTGGTCTCAGGAGGCTCGGGTTTACCTGTGTCCTCCCTGCAAGGGAGCGAGGAGTGTGGGTATGCACTGGGCAGGCCAACGGGTGTGCCTAGGAGGGCTGTGGGCCATAGTAACTGATTTTTTTCTCTCATTTCCCATCACACACAGCCTACCTCAAACCAAGATTGTCCATCGTCCTTCTCAGGCCCATCTAATTACAGAGCTCAAGGGAACAGGTGTCTCCCAGTTGTTCCACCAGAGCAGACATGTGCTAAGGACAAGATATGATCAGTTTTCTACTAGTAGGACTGTGAAGTTGGTTAAGAGCTTTTCTCACCCTGTGCTGGTCCTCAATTCCGGAAACCTCACTACCTCTGGACTGAAGGCCAAAATGTCCTCCACCGCCAACACCTCAGGCCCCAAGGAGGAGCAAGTGCCCAAGCACACAGGGCTGGAGGGGGCCGGGAGCACTGGGAACTGGTCTTGGAGGGTCAGGACTGGGTTTCTGTTGTGATGATTTTTGTTTTTAAAGGCAGGGTCTCATTCTGTAGCCCCAGGTTGGCCTGGAACTCTTGGCAAACTTCCTGTCTTAGCCTCTCAGGCTAGGATTATAGACATGAGCTACCATGTCCCCATCTCATTTGTTTTATTTGTGGTTTCTGAGAGGAAGTCTCATTATATTACCCTGGCTGGTCTCGAACTCCTAGACCCAAGCAATGCCCTGCCTCAGTCTCCCAAGCAGTTGGTACCACAGATACACAACACTTAACCTGCTTGGTAAAGAATTCAGGGTCACCTGGGCATGGTGGCACATGCCTTTAATCCCAGCACTTAAGAGACAGAGACAGGTGGGTCTCAGAGTTCAAGGCCAGCCTGGTCCACAGTGCAAGTTCTAGGACAGCCAGGGCTACACAGAGAAACCCTGTCTCAAAAAAACAAAATTTAGATCCAGGATGAATCCTAATCCAGGGGGCAGTGCAGTGAGGTGGGGCCCTGGAAGGAGCTTGAATCATAGGTCAGAGCTTCAAGAATGGATTTCCCAGGGCTGGAGAAATGGCTCAGCAGTTAAGAACACGTACTGTTTTTGAAAAGGACCAAATGGCAGCTCACAACTGTCTCTAACACCAGTTCCAGGTTTCTGATGCCTTCTCTGGCATCCCTGGGCACTGTACTGATATAGTGCACATACACATGTGGGCACACACTCAAACACAACATAGAAATGAATTAACCTTTAAAAAAAAAAAAAAAAAGAGTGGATTCCCATCCCACTGTGTGAGCTCCCAGTCTGGGTCAGGTTAGCTACGGGAGGGATCACAAAGCAACCTGAGGTACAGGTCCACTCATCCTTCTACTTCCCATGTGGGCTGGGGGTGGTGATAGCCCCTCGGACCCAGAAGCTATGAAGAACAGGTACCAGTGCCATGCTCTTAACTTCCCAACCTACAGACCTGTGAACCCAAATGACCCTCTACTCTTCATAACCACCCAGTCTCGGGTACCCTGTCATAACTGCAGAACGCAGGCTGAGACAAAGACTGAGTGATGATGGCAGCCAAAACCAGACTGATGTGAACCTGAGCCAAAGAAGACCAGGGGTTGCTGGTACTCGTGTAGGCTGGCTGGGGCAAGAGAAACTCTCCCCACAGCCTGAGCAGAAAGAGTGCAACTTTGTAAAACCTCAACGATACACCCTGACCTTCAGAAGTGTTACGTTTTCAGCTCCCAGTCCTCCACAATGGTGGTCCCGTCCTGACCACACTGTCTGCCACAGCTCCAAAGGGACCCTGCTGGTGTCAATCAAGAAGACCCAAGCGCTCTGGGGTCAGCAGAAAATCAGGACTTGCAGCTGGCCACCATCAGGTGTGGGGATGCCAGGCTTGGGCACACCACTCCCTCTTCCCCCCACAGTCCCACAATCTAAGGAAGAACAAGGAACACACCACCTACCCATAAGCTCCAAGTACCCCAGAGGGACATGCTACTCACAGGATTAGCCCCACCTCTCGGTAGAGCTCTGTGAGTTCAAGGCCAGTCTGTTCTACACATGGAGTCCCAGGGGCTATATAGTGAGACTGTGTCTCAAAAAGAAGGAAGGGGAGGGGGAGGAACCTGCCTCTCCAGAAACAGCTGTTGGTCGGGACATGCCTCTAACACTCCTCACCACTCTGTGGTTCAACAGCTCCTTGCTTCTACCAAAGACTCAAGTCCTTCACACATGCTCAAAATCATGTGTCTGACCCTTCATCCACCGTGGCCAGTCTTAGAGACTCTGGCAACAAGCCAAGTATGGCAACTCTCGCCTATAATCCCAGAACACAGGAGGCTGAAGCAGGAGGATTGGCATGACTTCGAAGCTGGGCTACGTGGGGAGATTTAGGACATTTTGGGCTATAGTGAGAGACTGTCTCAAACCCAGAGAGAAAGAAGACTCAAACAGAGACAAGATCCCAAGTGACTAGACGCTCAGCTGAGAGTGCCACCACCTCTGGCTGTAGAGGTGACACCAGAGGACACAGTGGTGCACGTGTGATGCTCCTGCCCAAGACATGACAAGTATGAGTCAGGGAAACCACAGGCAGACCCAAACTGGGAGCATTCTTCCAGCTGGCCTGGCCTCTGGAACACTCCAGGTTCTCTGGAACAAATACTCGCTAACTCCATTCAGAGCAGCATCCCATTTACCAGGCACACCGGGTCCGCCAGCCGTCGGTGGGATGTCACACAGTAAGGTGTAACTCAGCACTTGCCAGTACCTGCCACAAGGCAGATGAACTTGGAAGCCATCTACAGAAGCACAATCTCAGGCTGGGATCCCCTCATCTGAAAACTCAAAGCTTTCTGAACGCCATTCTGACACTGGGAGCAGAAAACCCCACAGCTGAGCCCAAGAGATGGGTCAAGGTCATACCACAAGGGAACCTAGCTTGGTAGCACACACCTGTAATCCTAGGACTGGACAAGTTGAAACAGGAGAATCAAGAGTTGGAGGCCAGCCTGGGCTACACAGTGGGGCCTGTTCTTCAGAAAACAAAAACAAACAAAATCCTCCAATACAAACAGGGTTAGTGAGATAGCTCAGTGGGGTAAAGGAGATTGTCACCAAGCCTGACCACCTATGTTTGTGATGCCTGGAAGTCACATGGTGAGAGGAGGGAACAAACTCTTCTATAAGTTGTCCTTGACCTCCACACTCCATAGCACGCACAAATCAATGTTAAAAATAATTAAAAGCAAGCAGGGCAGTGGTGGCGCACGCCTTTAATCTCAGCACTTAGGAGCCAGAGACAGGTGGATCTCTGTGAGTTCGAGGCCAGCCTGGTCTACAGAGCAAGTTCCAGGATAGCCAGGGCTACACAGAGAAACCCTGTCTCAGAAAAAAAAAAAAATTCAAAATATAGGAAGCAGAATTCTAGTTACTTCCTAACCATTGCTACTATTGCAGTGTAGTCAATAAACTACTCTTCAAAATACATAAATAAGCGGGGCGGTGGTGGTGCACACCTTTAATCCCAGCACTCCGGAGGCAGAGGCAAGCGGATCTCTGTGAGTTTGAAGCCAGCCTGGTCTACAGAGTGAGTTCCAGGACAGCCAGGACTGCTTCACAGAGAATCTGTCTTGAAAAAAAAGTTAAACAAATAAATAAACAAACAAACAAATAAATAAATAAATAAATAAACAGAAGTGATTCCCTCAGATTCACTGAAAACATAAAATTACCTTCAGACCACACAAAAATTTAAGATGCAACAAATAACCAGAACATGGCCTCTGTACCAGATGTCTCACTACGAAGGATGTCCCTGGTGATAGCTGATGAATGACTTCTTGCGGCATGCAGGGCTGCCAAGGTCATGGCATGTGCTGGCACAGGTAGGTGGCAGGCGGCCCTTGACTCTTGTCTGAACAAGATACACTGAGGTATGCTGGGTAACTTACTCTGAAGAGGTTAGGGGAAGAGTTCTTTACACAGTACATGTAATTCCTAAATTTGATTATCTTTACACTTATCCTCAAACTTCTGACCCATAGTCTCACCCACCAACACTGGGTAGCCTGTTTATCAATGGAGGCGGGGGTGAGCGGGAGCAAGAACAGAAGCCAGTCTCACAACTCTTGGCCTCAGACTGGAGGAGACCACATCACCCCAGCAGACCCCAAAGAAGGGTACCACGTCTGGGTCATGGGCCACATGTTCTGCCACCCCTCAGAAGCAGCACACAGAATACAGCCAAGGTCTTACAAGCAACAAAGGCCGCCGTCAGTCCTTCCAGAGACCCCTGCCAGTTGGCAGAGATGAGGCAGAGGGGCATCTCCAAACTCTGAGGTGTCCCATACAGTATTGGGGGTAGGAAATTCTCAAGGACGTTCTGGGGGCTTCCCATCTTCCTGTGTCATAAAGGACCTGGTAAGAGATCCAGAGCTAAACCCCAGGGTAAGCCTCCAGTGACCTCGGGGCCCACAGGCTCTATCTTCCCTACAGCTGGCCACCTGAAAAGAGGAGACTCCTGGGAGCCTGCTGTGCGCCAGGAGAGAAGCCAAGGCTGACATTGCAAACAAGCCCACCCCACTGACACCAGTGTCAGACTGACAAGACTATACTGCTGGTCCAGACACCGGTCTGGCACTCAGGGCCCAGGTCCCGATGGAGGGAAGAGGCCGGACAAAGAGGCATTGGTGCAGGCAAGGTCAAGTGTGCCTAGACCTGTGCAGCCGTACTTCCCCGCAGTACGGGTCGGTTTGGACCCCAAGGATATCTCATCCTCTCGGCCTCCCTACAGCTGCCGCTGCTGTATACCCTACACCTCTGCCCTGTGCCAGCCATGTCACCCCAGGACGTCACTGTGACCCACGCGCTTCAGTTTCCAGGCCACTTCATGTGACACAGACTCACGGCTAAACTGGGTTACAATAATTAACACAATGCCTGTCTCTCCTATCCCAAAGCTTATGTAAGCCTCGGCCCCGTTTCCCTCCTTCGGCCCCCTCTGCTTTGCTCTTTCAAACATCTCTCGCCGGGCTGCTGCTACTCAGACATCCTCCATGAAGCTCTGAGAAGCACTGGGCGCAGTGTCTGAGACCCACCCTGCTGGCAAGTACTACAAGAGCCACCAAGCACAAAGGTTTTCTGTCCTGGACCAGAACTTCATACCCCCCCCTCCCCAAAACCTCCAACAGGGCCTTATTCACAAACAGGGCATTGACTGGTTAAGGAGCCGAGCTGAGCTCATCCAGTTAGAGGGAAGAGGTTGGGACAAGGAGGCAGCAGCCAGAACGGTGCAGACAAGGTCAAGTGTGTCTAGAACTGTAGAGCCATGAGAAGGTGAGAGGGGCTGGGGAGGGTCTCAGCACGCAGATTACCTGTATTCCCGAGTTCAGCCTGGATGTCTGCTATTGTTGTTTTCAAGATTTACTTTGGGTCGGGGCAGGAGAGATTGCTGAGTAGCTAAGCGCACTGGCTGCTCTTCCAGAGGACCCAGGTTCCATTCCCAGCACCCAGATGGCAGCTTACAACTGTCTGTAATTCCAATTTTCAGGAGATCCAATGCTCTCTTCTGGCCTTCATAGACACCATGCACACACAAGGTGCACAGACACACATTCAGGCAAAATGCCCAGACACGGTAAATAATTTTTTTAATTTCAAAATTTTTGTTTTGTTTTGTTTTGTTTTTTCAAGACCAGGGTTTCTCTGTGTAGTTTTGGTGCCTGTCCTGGATCTCGCCCTGTAGGCCAGGCTGGCCTTGAACACAGAGATCCTCCTGGCTCGCGCGCTCGCTCTCTCTCTCTCTCTCTCTCTCTCTCTCTCTCTCTCTCTCCCTAGAGTGTTGGGATTGAAGGCGTGCACCACCGCTGCCCGACTCTTTTTAAAGATTTATTTATGTGTATGAGTGTTTTGTCTGCATTTATGTATAGGTATGGAGGCCAGAAGAGGGTGTTGGACCACCTAGAACTGGAGATACAGAGGGTCGGAGCCACCATGTAGGTGCTGGGACCCAAACCTTTGCAAGAGCAGTCAGTGCTTGTAAGGCTGAGCCATCTCTCTAGTCCTGAATTTTTACAGTTTTTGGGGTTTTGTTTACACCTGTCTGCCTTTAGTACTTTTTAGGTCAGCCCAAGGCTATGATCCTTTCAAACAACGCCCCCTCCTGCAGACCATATACACAGGCACTTGGCAGCAGATGTCCTACAGCAGCCATCCTAAGTGGCAGGGGTAGCAGCAGGAACGAGGTAGCTGACTTTGTCATTAGGAAGACGGTTCTTGGGGACACCCTAGGATATGACACAAGGCGGCCTCCCCAGAGCTGACTGTGGATCAGCCCTGGCCAGTGACACTGACTAAAGAGGGGTGCTGCGTGCTATTCAGAGCTCACGATCAGCTTCCCTCACTTCATACACAGAGAAACTGAGGCCCCGGATCAGGACCCAAGCGCAGTGGGGGGCAGGACCCACACCTCAAGAGGATCCTGGGTATGAAGACCTGGCACTGTGGGCAACAGCCACGAGGAACAGGCATCAGTATGATCCTTGAGAGTGCCTCCATCTACTCCTGGCCTCAGTACTGCCTGCTGCAGGGAGAGCACACCTCGCTACCAGATGCCAGAGGCTGTATCCCACCCCCTCACCCCCATCCTCCCCTGCACTCTCACCCCCTGCCCTGGGAAAGCTAAGGGTCTCCCCAGGAAGGTCCCTACTTCTCAGTCCTTGGCTCTACATTAGGAGATTTGGGGTACAGCAAGGAGATTCGGTAACACCCGGCAGGCTTCAGTTTTACCACACTAGAGGGGGGCATCTTTGGGGGACCCACTACTGGGCTTTCACTGGTGCCAGGTGGACACTGTTTCTAGGAACCCCCAAAACAGGCCTTTCCACTGTTTAGGGTCAGGGACATAGCTCTATGGGACTTCGTTACGGTGGTGGAACAGAGTGTTTGAAAGAAATGTTCTCCTAGCCAGACTGCACCACCCCCATCAGGATGAACCGGGAGGGTAGATATGGGAGAACACCTCCTCCTTGTAAGGGTATAGCTGCCAGCGGGCAGCCGTGGCACTGCCTTTAATCCCAGCACTCGGGAGACAGATCTCTGTAAGTTTGAGGCCAGCCTGGTCTACAGAGGGAGATCCAGGACAGGCACCAAAACTACACAGAGAAACCCTGTCTCGGAAACAAACAAATAAACAAAAAAGAGTATAGCTGCCATCAGACCCAAAGACCAGCACAGCAGGACATACCCATGCCAGAGCACACCCTTTCCCAGGTGCTACCCCTGTGCCTCTGGAAGCATCCCAAAACCAGTAAGACCACTGCCTCCCCCGGCCATGTCCATTCCTAGGGGCTGCTGAGTCGCAGAAGCCGAGTGCCCATGTCAGGGTCCAGCCACAGTCACCATCACAGCACCATCACCCCAAACAGATGCTACTCCACACCACAGCAAGCCTGCCAAGAGGCTTCCCATTTCCTATCACTGTAACAAAGTGGAGTGAAGGATGTGGGTGGGGTTCCACAGACCTAAGGCTCTGGGCTGCTGCCAGGACACGGGGACCATGAGGGCAGAGGCCTGGGTATACAGGGTGAGGAGAAAGGAAGAAAAAGTCTCAGCCCCAAGGACAAGGGCCCAAGCTCCAGGGAAGCCAGACTGGCCCCCGCCTGCCAGGATTCCCAAGCCGCAGGCAATTTGCATAATATTCTTTGCAAGTTAATATCAGACTGATAATGATCTCCCTCACAGCAGAGCGGGTGAGGCGCTGTTACAACACTAAGTAATCATATTTTAAATTATGTTTCCCTTTATAGAAAGGTGTTGCAGAAACACAGACATGAAATCTGTCTGTTACAGTCCACTGCCAACCACCTGACCAGCTCCAGCACTACCAGGTGCCCACAGAGCTATCACGGGAGGGAAGCCAGTCCCAGGGACAGGGAGGGACTGGTGGCCAGGGGCCACATGAGCACGAGCTCATATATCCATGAATACGCATCTGTGTACCTGTGCACACACACCTGACCTGCCTGCCCAGAAGCCACACTCTGCTGCCCTGAACTCTCAGCTGCCCTGGGAAGAAGACCTG
>CABHPQ010191041.1:0-18882 GCA_902168405.1 Peromyscus aztecus
GGAGGAGGACTAGCCCTGACCTGGAGGAGGACTAGCCCTGACCTGGATGCAGGATCAGAACTCTCAAATGAACACAACTTGGCCTCCCTTGAGTTGGAATTGTAACGTTTTCCAGCAATGGCCTCAGTTTGGGAATCCAGGGTTGGGTGGCCCCAGGTTTGGGGGCCATCATGGCACTCTCCATTAAGAATAGTGTGTGGAGTTTTAGAAGAAGCCTAGAGCAGGGATGCTGGGAGAGCTAGGACATAACAGACAAGGTCCTGGAAGCCATGAACCATAAAACTAGCCCACTGCCCTGGGAGGAACATTTGATCGCACTTGGGGGAGCTGATTTCTCTCACAGTGGTGTCTGTTCACAGGTGAAGCTGGTGGGGTGAAGGTTCAGCTTCAAAAGGAGAACATCATGATTTTCACAAGTGGTCGCTTGTTTTCACGCTAATGGAGTAAAGATTGGAATCAAATCAGGAAAGGGAAGACCTCAAGCACAGTTTCAAATTCCTTGGAGAATCACGTAAGAAGGAACCTGTGTCACCGGGCCCGTGGGCCAGGTGTGGGTGAGGGTGAGGGGGCAGCAGAGCAAGGCTGCCATCAGCCTGCAGCACCGTGGAGAGCACAGACACTTGAGAAGGCACTTGACCTTTTCACTGCAGAGTTACAGGATCAGAGGGGGAGAAGAGTGACGCTTGACACGGTGAAGAAAGAGTCAAGGTACTCTGAGGGTGGATGCTGCCGGAGTGGCTCCTGTCTGCATCCCACTCCAACCCGATTCTCGGGAGGGGCCGACACCACTGTAACCTGTGAACTAAGATGGCAGTGCCCAGTGGTCATAGACTGCTGTCACTAGGGTAAGCTGAGAAAAGTCCTAAGAACTCAGTGAGTACCATTGTCACCAGAAGAAGCCAGGATCACTGACATCTGCTGAGCTGTGATCACTGTTGACTGCATGAGCTGGACAAACTTAGCTGGAGTGCTGAGAGTCACTGCTGCCCGGAGGAACCAAGAACATGGTTGTCTGGGTGAGCTCACACTACTGTTACTTGGGGGAATGGATATGACTATCATCTGGAGGAGCTGAGAACCACTGTTACCTGTGGAGGTGAGAACACTGGCCTCTGGAAGGTAAGGATGCTGGTACCTGGGTAGGTGAGAATAGTGGTAACTGGGAGGGGGTGAGAATACTGTTTCTTGGGGGAACTGAGAACAGGTGAGAAAACTAGAGTGGGAGGAGGTGAGAACACTGTTACATGGGGAGGTGAAACACAGATCTAAGGTGGGATGTGAGAACACCAGTACTTGGGGGACAGGCGAGTAAGTGGTAAGTGTGGTGTGTGTGAAAACAGTGTTACCTCAGGGAAGCGAGAAGACCGGTACATAGCAAGTGAGAACATACACCTGGGGCAGTAGATCACCAGGCCCTGTGGGGTGTGAGGACATTAGTACCTGGAGGAGGTGAGAACATCCATACCTGGGAAGTTTACAACACTGGTATCTGAGTGATAACAGACCTGGGGAAGGGTGAGAACACTGGGACCTGGGTGAGCTTCGAAACCGTTACCGGTGTGCCGAGAACTATCGTTGCCTGGGGGAGCTGAGAACACTTGTTGCCTGGGTGAGCAGATGCAACTGTTACCTTGAGGAGCTGGGATCCACTGTTACCTGGTGGAGGTGAGAACACTGGTATTTGGGGGGTGGTGAGAACAATGGTATGCTG
Organism: Peromyscus aztecus; assembly: GCA_902168405.1. NCBI lineage: Eukaryota > Metazoa > Chordata > Mammalia > Rodentia > Cricetidae > Peromyscus > Peromyscus aztecus. The sequence continues at coordinate 1,712 of CABHPQ010191041.1, forward strand.
TGTGTGTGTGTGTGTGTGTGTTAAAAATACTGCTACCTAGAGGGGGAGGGTAAGAACATTGGTACCTGGGCAGGGGGTGAGAACAGTGGTACCTGGTGAGCCAGTAAAACTGTACCTGGTGTGCTGAGACCACTGTTGCCTGGGTGAGTGGATGCTACTGTTACTTAGGAAAGTGATACAACTTTAATCTGGGTCATCTGAGAACCAGTTACCTGAGTGAGCTGAGATATTGTTACTTGGGGGAGCTAAAGCCACTGTTGTCTTGAACAGTTAAGAACCACTCCTGTCTTGGAGGGGGTTACTACTGTTATCCTAGTCAGATGAGACTGTTGTCCCCTGTGGGGGGCCGTTCTCGGGTTCCTCGTGGCTTTACCCAGCAGGTCCGCATAGAGGATGATTAGGACCACGGGCCTGAGTGCAGGTGTCTGAGATGGTCTGCACTTGGCTGTGCTGGGGGAGGAGGTCATTTGCTCCACCCCTTGGCGTCTCTATAAAAGCCCTGGGGCAGAGACAGTCGGGGCCCGTTGGAAAAGGTTCCAGGCCCTCTCGAGGCTATCCTTTATTTTCTATCTGTTTATCTCTGCAAGATTCTCCGCAATAAATCCTTCTATCTAATATTTCCTGCTGCTCACACTCAAGAAAACTCTGGGAAGCTGTGGGATTGGTGGGTAAACGCCCCACAGTCCCCTGGAGGCCTGAGGAGCACTTTCACCTGAGCAGTGGAGACCACTGCTAACAGTGCTGAGGTCACTGTTAACCAGTGAACAGAGAACAGTGTTACATGTAGGGGTCACTCATTTATCTGAGTAAGCTGAGGTATTGTTAGTTGGAGGAGCCCTGGCCACTGTTACCCGTATGTGCTGAGGACCATCATTACCTGTCTGAGATGAGAACCATAGTTGACCCTCTGGGAACTGAGACCTCCATTACTTGGGTGAGTTAAGAACCATGTTAATTGGGTGAACAGAACTGTGTTACACAAAGAGCTTGATAACCATGTTACCTGGAGTGGGGGTTGCTGAGCCATCTGTTGTCTGGGGGAGCTGGGAGACTTCCATTATCATTCCAATGGTGATCTGAGGTCATTAGTACCTTGTGATGCTGAGAGCACTGTTAGCTGTATGAATAGAGAACAGTGTTATGTAGAAGAACTGAGACCACTGTCATCTGGAGGAGTTGTGATCATCGTTACAGGGCTGAACTGTGACCATCTGATACCTAAGCAAGAGAAACAATTACGTACCATGGTGCACAAAGATAGCCTTTTTCTGGGAGAGCTGTATCTGGATCCACTGTATGCAGGGATCAGAGACTACTGTTATCTATAGGAGCTAAGATTATGTGACCTGGGTGAACTGTGACCCTGTTCCATGGGTTATCTGAGACTGCTGTTGTCTGTATGAGCTCAGAATCAGAGCTACCTAGGAAAGCAGAACCTCTCATCACTTGGGTGAGCTGAGGACCACTGTTAGCTGGAGACCAGGCAACCACTGTCATGGGTGAGCTGAGAAGTCCTGATCTGAGAATGTTGTTACCTGAGGCATATGAGAACATTGACACCTGGGGGAATCAAGATTGTAACCTTGGGGAATGAAGGCCATTGATACCTAGCTGATATGAGGACATTGTAACTAGTGCAGATCAAGACCACTGTTACTTGGCTGATCTGAGAGCATTGTAACCTTGGGGGATCAAGAACATTGTTACCTAACTAAACTGAGAACATTGTAATATGAGGGAATAAAGAGCATTGTTACCTGACTAATCTAGAGCATTGTAACCTGGAAGGATCAAAGACCATTGTTACCAGACTAGTCTGAGAACACTAACACGGGGAGATCAAGACCATTATTACCAGACTGCTTTGAGAAGATTGTGACTAATGGGATAAAGACCATTGTTACCCTGCTGATCTGAGGACTGATTGTGGCTTCCAGCGATCAAGACCATTGTTACCTGGCTGACTTGAGAACATTGTAACCTGGGAGAATCAAGACTTTATTACCTTGCTGATCTGAGAACATTGTACCTTAGGGGGTCAGGAACATTGCTGTCCCATTTAAAAACATTGTAACCTGGAAGGAATCATGACCATTATCTCCTGATTTGAAAACATTGTAACCTGGAGGGGAACAGATCATTTTTACCTTACTGATTTGAGAACATTGTGGCTTGTAGAGATCAAGACCATTGTTACCTGGTGATCTGAGAACACTGTAGCCTTGGAGGATGAAGACTTTTATTAGCTGACTTACCAGAAATCATTGTAACCTGGAGGGATCAAAATCATTCTTATCTGGCTGAGCTGAAAACATTGTAACCTGGGGTAAAAGGACTGTTGTTACCTGACTCAACAGAGACCATTGTAACCTTGTGGAATCAATGCCATTGTTACATGACTGATCTGAGAACATTGTAACCAATGGGGTTAAAGAACATTATTAACCTGACTCATCTGAAAACATTGGAATGGGGGGGCGGGTAATTGCCATTTTTATGTGAATTGAAAACATTGTAACCTGGAGGGGAAGCAAGACCATTGTAACCTTATGACCAGAGAATATTGTTATGTGTGTATGTGTGTGTGTGTGGGTGGGTGGGGGGATAAAGACAATTATTACCTGGGTGGTCTGAGAACATTACAATCTTGGAGGATCAAGACCATTGTTACTTGACTGACCTGAGAACGTTGTAACCTGGGAGAATCAAGACTTTTTTCCTGACTCATCTGAGATCAGTGTAATCTCGGGACATAAAGACCACTGTTACCTGGCTAATATAAAAGCATTGCATTCTGGGAGAATTAAGTGTGTTACAGCTCTGAAGGAAAAGGTATCCTGGCAGTCGGAAGCCAAGGATTACCTATAGCTCAAAAGGGGAAGGTATTCCAACAGAAATGTTACGGCTCTGTTCTGGTGGGGGACAGCTTCCCCAGAGAAGTGTTACAGGCCTTGCTCTGGGAAAGGTTTCCCTAATGCAAGCGTAACAGTCTTCTCCAGCAGGGGAGGATTTCCCCAGCTGGGTTGTCACAGCTCTGCTTCGCAGAAATGTTACAGCTCTGCTCAACTTCCCCGGAAAGTAACAGTTTGCTCCAGCAAGGGAAAGTTTCCCCAGCCAAAGTGTTACAGTTTTGCTCTGTTCTGCTCCGGTGAAAGTTGTTCCATCTCTGCTCTGCCCTGCTTCTTGGAAAGAAAGTTGTTACTACAAACCTCATTCAGGATTTATTGGGAGGGAGAGTGGCTGCTTCTGCCAGGGGTGGAAAAAGGGCAGCCCCAAACTGAACAGGTACAGGGCTTATGCAGGATTTCCTAGGGGTGGAGCTTCCCAAGGTGGAGATTTTCAGGGTGGGGATTGGTAGGATTTCAATTCCTAAGCTTGGGACAAGTTCAGAGATTGGTTGGATTTCATACTCAGAGATTGGTTGGATTTCAGTTCCTGAAACTGATTAGGGGCAGGGTGTGTTTCTTTGGCTCTAGGCTCAGGTTATCTTTCACTGGCCCTTTTTACCCTACATCAAGACCATTGTTACCTGATTGATCTGAGAAAAGTGCAATCTTGGAGCATAAAGACCATTGCTCTCTGGCTGATCTCAGAACACTGTAACCTGGGAGAATCAAGACCATTGTTACCTGAATGATATGAGAATATTGTAACATGGTGCTCAAGACCATTATTAACTTACTTATCTGAGACCCTTGTAACCTGGGGGGAGGGGGATAAAGGCCTTTGTTACATGGCTGGTCTAAGAATGTTGTAACTGGGTATTAAGAACATTGTTACATGATTTCCTAACATTGTAACCTTGAGGAGTCAAGACTATTGTTACCTGGCTGATCTGAGATTATTGTAATCTTGTGGATAAAATATTGGTAGGTTGATCTGAGAACATTGTAAACTTGGATATCAAGATAGTTGTTACCCGACTGATCTGAATACATTATCACGTGTGGGAATCAAGACAATTGTTTCATGTTTGATCTTGGAATATTGTAACCTTTGGGAGAGGATAAAGACAATTGTTACCTGGCAGACCTGAGAACAATGTAACTTAGGGGAATCTAGGTCAATGTTACTTGGCTGATCTGAGGACATTGTAACTTGTGGGGTTAACGATCATTGTTATCTGACTGATATTAGAACATTGTAACCTTGAGGGATCAAGACCAATGTTACCTTACTGATCTGAGAACTTTGTAACTGGAGGGGATCAAAACCATTTTTACTTGGCTCATCTGAAAACATTGTATCTTGGAGGATAAAGAATATCATTACCTGGCTGCTCTGAGAACATTGTAAACTGGGAGAATTGTGGTGATATATTGTGTACCCTAATAAAATTTGCCTGAAGATCAGAGAGACAAAGGGGCAAGCCACTGCTATGTTTTACCTCTAGGACACCTCAGCTTGAAAAGGCTTCAGTTCCTGTCTCCTTTCTCCACCCAGCCATCACTTCCTTCCTAGTGCTGGGATTAATGGCGTGTGTACTTCCCAAATACTGACATTAAAGGTGTGGGATCTCAAGTACTGGGATTAAAGGTGTGTTCCACCACTGCCTGGCTCTGTTTCTCTCCTAGACTGAGTCAATCTTATGTTTACAAGGGTGACTTTGAACTCACTGAGTGCTAGGATTAAAGGTGTGTGCCACTACTACCTGGCATCTATGTTTAATCTAGTGGCTTGTTCTGTTCTGTGATCTTCAGGGAAATTTTATTAGGGTACACAATATGTCACCACAGAGAATCAAGACTATTGTTACCTGGCTGCTCTGAGAACATTATAATTTGTGGGGATCAAGACTATTGTCACTTGACTGCTCTGAGAACATTGTAATTTGTGGAGACTAAGACTATTGTTGCTTGGCTGATCTGAGAACATTGTAACCCTGGAGGATAAAGAGCATTGTTACCTTGCTGATCTAAGAGCATTGTCTCCTTGGGGGATCAAGACCATCATTTCCTGATTTGAAAACAGTTTAACCTTTGGGGATCAAGACCATTGTTACCTAACTGGTCTGAAAACATAGTATCCTGGGGTTATCAAAACCTTTTTTACCTGGGTGATCTGAGAACACTGTAGCCTTGCTGGGGATGAAGGTCATTGTTACTTGACTGATCTGAGAACATTGTAACTCATGGGGTTAAAGAATATTTTTTTTCTTGGTTTATCTAAGGAAATTGTAACTTGTGAGGATTAAGGCCATTGTTTTACTGTTTTGAAAACAGTTTAACCTTTGGGGATCAAGACTGTTGTTATCTGACTGGTCTGAAAACACTGTATCCTGGGGTTATCAAAACCTTTTTTACCTGATTGATCTGAGGACATTGTAACTGATGGGGTTAAAGAGTATTTTTTCTTGGCTTATCTGAGGACACTGTAACTTGTGGGGATTAAGACCATTGTTACTTAGCTGAGCTGAGACTTTGTAACCTTGGGGGGGGGGTGGATCAAGGACATTGTTATCTGTCTGAACTGAGAACACTGTAACTTAAGGATCAATACCATTGCTACCTGCCTGATCTTAGAAGACCATTCTTAACAGACCACTCTGAGAACACTCCTACTTGGGGCATCTGAACATTGTTACATGGGGGATCCCAGAACATTGTAACCTGGGGGATCAAGCCCATTGTTTCTGGTGGCATTTGAGAGCATTGTTACCTGACATCTGAAAACATTGTAACCTGGTGGATCAAAGTCTTTGTTAAGTGGGACATATGAGAATATCATTACCTGAGGGATCTGAGAATACTGTACCTGGAAAATCAAGACAATTGTTACTTGGGGGTCAAAGTAATTGCTACCTGGGGGGTCTGAGATCATTATTACTGGAGGCTCAAGACCATTGTTTTCTGTAGCATCTGGAAACCTTGTTACCTTGATGATCTGAGAATATTGTAACCTGGGGAATCAACACCATTGTTACCTGGGGTCAAGACTGTTCTTACCAGGGAATCTGAGAGCATAGTCACCTGGAAGATCTGAGAGCATTGTCACTCAGGGGATCTGAGAACATGGAAATCTGGGGGATTGAGACCATTGTTATTTGGAGCATCTGAGAGCAATGTAATTTGGGGAATAAGACCAATACCACTTGGGCCATATGAGAACATCTGTATTTGAGGAATTTGAAAACATTATAACCTGTGGTATATATACATCTGTCTGGGGGATCAAGACCATTGTTACCAATGGGTTCTGACAGCCTTGTTACCTGTGGGGAACATGAGTTACTGAGGGATCTGAGAACATTGTAATCTGGGGAAATGAAACCGTTGTTTCTTGTGATCTGACAGCATTGAAACTTGTTCAGAACAAGACCATTCTTACCTGGCTGATATGAAAACATTGTTACTTGGGGAATCAAGACCATTGTTACCTAGGGCATTTGAGAACATTACAATCAAGATAGTTGTCACCTGGGCATATAATAGCATTGTTATCTAGAGTATCTGAGAACATTGTTATTTAAGGAATCAAGAACATTGTTACCTGGGACATGACAACATTGTTACATGGGGGAGTCAAAGAACATTGTTACCTAAGGAATCAAGACCATTGTTACCTGAGTGACCTGAACACATTGTATACAACCTAGGGGATCAAGACATTTGTTACCTGGGAGATCAGAGATCATTGTAACCTGGGGAATCTAAGGACATTGTAACCTAGAACATCTGAGAGCATTGCTACCTGAGTGACCTGAACACATTGTATGTAACCTGGAGGATCAAGACCATTGTTACCTGAGAGATCAGAGATCATTGTAACCTGGGGAATCTGAGAACACTGTAATCTAGAACATCTGAGAGCATTGTTATCTGGAGGGTCTGAATGTAATGATTTGAGAACATTGTAATCCTGAGAATCGAGACCATTTTTACCTGGAATATCAAGACCATTGAGAGCATTTTAAACCATTGTTAACTGAGTTAAGAACAGTGTAGCCTGGTATATCAAGACCGTTGTTACCTTGGGCATTTGAAAGCATTTTCTCTGTGGGTATCAAAGCCACTGTTTCCTGTGGGATCTGAAACATTGTAGCCTGGGGAATCAAGGCCATTGCTACCTGGGATCAAGATCATTCTTTCTTGGGGCATCTGAGAGCATTGTCACCTGGAGAATCTGAGAGTATTGTCAGCTGGGGGATCTGAGAGCATTGTCACCTGGGGGATCTGAGGGCATTGTCACCTGGAGGATCTGAGAACATTGTCAGCCGGAGGATCTGAGGGCATTGTCATCTGGAGGATCTGAGAGCATTGTCACCTGGGGGATCTGAGAGCATTGTCACCCAGAGTGTCAAGATCATTGTTACCTGAGGTATATGAAAGCATTGTAATTTGAGAAATGAAAACATTGTTACCTGGCTGAGCTGGGAACATTGTTACCTGGGAGATTAAGCCATTATTACCTGGCTAATTTGAAGACTTTGTATCCTGAATGATCAACTCCATTGTTAACTGTTATGAGAACTTTGCTACTTGGGGCATCTGAGAATTTTATAATCTGGGGGATCTGAGAGCATTGTTACCTGTGGGATCAAGACCATTGCCTAAGGTATCTAAGAACATTTGTTACTGGGGGATCTGAGAATATTGTAATTCAGGGCCTCAAGACCATTGTTCCTTGGCAGATATGAGAACACAGGTACCTCAAAGTCTGAGAATATCTGAGAACACCTGAGTGATGTGAAACTCTCATTACCTGTGAACTTGAGAGCTTTGTTACCTGGGAGATAAAGGCCATTGTTCCCTGGCAAATATATGGAGCATCTGAGACTTACTACCTGAGGAATCTGAGACATTGTTAACTATTAACTAGAATGATTGTTGTTTGGAGAATCTGACACCATTGTCACCTGAAGGATCTGAGGCTACTGTAACCTGGAGGACCAGAACCCTTGTTGCCTGGTTGATCTGAAAACATTGTTACCTGGGGGATCTGAGACCATTGTTACCTGGGGATCTGAGACCATTGTTATCTGGAGATCTGAGACAGTTGTTACTGGTGGATCTGAGATCATTGTTATCTGGAGATCTGAGACAGTTGTTACCTGGGGATCTAAGGCCATTGTTACCTGGGGATCTGAGACCATTGTTACCTGGGGATCTGAGACCATTTGTTATCTGGGCATTTGAGACCATTGTTACCTGGGGATCTGAGACCATTGTTACCTGGGGATCTGAGATCATTGTTACCTGAGGATCTGAGGCCATTGTTACCTGGGGATCTGAAACCATTGTTACCTGAGGATCTGAGGTCATTGTTACCTGGGGATCTGAGACCATTGTTACCTGGGGATCTGAGACCATTGTTACCTGGGGATCTGAGATCATTGTTACCTAGGGATCTGAGGCCATTGTTACCTGGGGATCTGAGACCATTATTACCTGGGGATCTGAGACCATTATTACCTGGGGATCTGAGACCATTGTTATCTGGGGATCTGAGACCACTGTTACCTGAGGATTTGAAACCATTGTTATCTGGGGATTTGAGACCATTATTATCTCTGTGATTTGAGACCATTGGAACATGGGGATATAACACCACTAACCTGTGGATCTGAAATCATTGTAACTTGGGGGTGTCTTAGAACACTGCTGTATTGGATATGAAGACAGTTATTACTTGGGGGATCTAAGAGCATGATAACATGGGGATTGATAACCTTGCTGTTCTGAGACTACTATTCCCTGGGAAAACAGACTACTATTACCTGAGAGAGAGCATTGTAACCTGGGATACCCATTATTATCTGGGCATTTGACAACACTTTAACCTGGGCAACATGAAGCCATTGTTACCTTGCCATCTGAGAACATTGTTTCCTGAGGGGTCTGAGACCGCTATCACCTGGGGATTTGAGGGTGTTGTAATCTAGGGCATCAGAGACCATTGTTATAGAGGAATCTGAGACAGGTAGCAAAGCCAGGGGTCTGTGGTATAGTTACCTGAGAGACATCCTCTTACCCATGTGATCTGGGAGTTACTTACATGAGATATATTGAGACAATTTTTGCTGAGAGCTGTTGATGATGGTTACCTATAAGAGCTGAGAACGTCTGTTAACAGGATGAGTTGAGACCACTATTTTCTGAGGGAGCTAAAAACTGCTTTTTCTCAGAAGAACAGAGGCTACTGTTTCCTATCTGTGCTAAGAAGAATAAGTTTCTTCTCCTGAATGGCAGGTTTCTCATTACCTGGGCAGCTGATACTCTGTGAACTGGTCTATACTGAGGATACAGCAAGTCTTGGTTCAGTTCTTTACTTCCTAACCTGTTTCCCTTGTATCATCCACTGGGTCCTGTCCAACTCCAGCACATTTTGTCAACATCCTTTGAAGAACTTTCAGGAGCCCACAGTATTTCATGTGTTGGAGCTCCCTGTTCCCAGCATTGCCTGGTTGGAGATTGTGGGGAGGCCTGTTCTCCTTGTGGTCCTTCTCTCTCTGTTATACCTTCCCAACCTTCAGGAGAGCAGACCACTCACCTCCGGGCTAGACTCACATGCTTATGGAGTCTTGTTCAGCCAAGTGGCCATAGGCTCTTTGTGAGGGGATTCCTGTGCACAGCCCCTGTGCTTTGCAGATTTTTTTAGGACATTTTAATACAAAAATTCAATCTGGAATCTTGCTAACTAACCAATGCCATGAATGGAGAGGGTGAAATATCACAATGTCTCAACAGAACTCCAACCACATTGGCACTCACACTACTAGAGAACATGTACTGCTGGAAGCCATGTCTCCTCTCCACCACCCTAATGGCACCCTTGCTATCTTGGGAGAAGGGAGCTGGCTGTCTGAAACATGTGACTGGCTCCTGAGTCTGACAAGAAGTTAGGCAGCTCATGTCCATTTCAAGAGTGATATAGAAACAGAACAGACATTATGAAAATTCTTGGGCATCACCTTTGCTCAGAAAGAATCCTTCCAGACTCACCCAAGCTGTTTGATATATGAGTCATTCTTTATGGCTAGCTAGTATGTCACAGGATGCACAGGTCATCATTTGCTCAACAGTGCAGCCATGGAGGGACATGGATTCCAGCCTTTTACTATTACTATTAGAAGCTATTGTGAACACTCATGTGCAAGGCCTCGTCTGCATGTAGGCTTTTGGCTCTCCAGGGAATGCTCAGGAACACCCATGCTGACCACATGGTGCTGCATATTTTGTTTTATGAGAAACAGCCTCATTCCCCACTAGGGGCACAACCATCTTATACACCTGTCTGTATCCCCTTCTTTGGGAACCAGAATGGTGCATGTGGTTATGAAAGAAAGGGGACATGCTAGGGGTTTGAAACATTCAGACTCTTGGCTTCTGGGGGGATGGATATACCAAGGTTCATATGTGAACCAGCTAGAGCAGCACACCTCAGATGAGCCACAGAGGACCATGTCAGTGTCAGATCTCTGCTGGGAAAGTGTTCTGTCACGATGATGATGTCAGAGAAACATAGTCAAAGAAACACATAAGCCTCTCAACAGCTACAAACACAAATCAATTGAAAGGAAGTAGAGTTGCTATTTAAACCAAGATCATGAACAATAGTGTGGTGATTTTCTAAGTTTGGAGTCTTGGTTGCTAAGATTCTAGTTATCTCCTGAAGGGTCTCTGTGCCCCACACAAGGGGAAAGGAAGGCTTTTCTGTGTAGAGCCTAAGTTGCTTTTGCTCTGGCCCCATATCAAGGAACAGACCACTCAGGGAAATGTGCCTTAGACTTCAGGATGGCTAAGGAGCAGCCCCTGCCAGCTGAAGCAGCAGGGAGTAGCTGGCGTAGAGAGAGCGAGAAGATGGGCTTGGCATCTTCTGGGGACTTTGAGATGGGATACTTAGCTCATATTGTATGTGTACACAGATGTGTGCATGTTCCTGTGTAGTAGGGCGTGTGTGTGTGTGTGTGTGTGTGTGTGTGTGTGTGTGTGTGTGTATGTATATATGTGCATGCAGACAGAGGCCAGAGGAACCTCTGATGGTGGTCCTCAGGCATTGTCTACCTTGAGAATTTATCTGTTTATTTGTTTGTTTGTTTGTTTGCTTGTTTTGGCATAGAATCTCTCTGGCCTGAAACTTTACAAGCAGGCTAGGCTGGCTAGCCAGTGAGCTCTAGGGATCTGCCTGTCTCTCTGTCCCTCTCTGTCCCTCTCTGTTCCTCTCTGCCCCTTTGTCTCTCTCTGCCTTGGCCCTCACCAGCCCTGGGTTCACAAGTGTGCACCACCAAGCCTGGCTACTTCAGAGGACTGGACTCAAACCAGCTGCACTAACTGCCTAGCTCAGTTCACCACTTTAAAAAGCCACATGTGAGATCAGCCTTGCCATTCCAACCAGGTCTGGTGTTTGTGGGTGGAAAGATGGGACTGCCTCCCTGCATCAGCAGAGGAAAGTGATGTGGAAGACTATGGGACTAAACAGAGAAAAGTATGGGCCAGGGATGCTGGGTCCGAGCCTTCGATCAGCTGATGTAAGTGTGCTGGTGCGGGCTGTGTGTGTGTGTGAACACATACCACAGCACACATGTGGAAGTCAGAGGACGACTTATGAGTCAGTTCTCTCCTATTACCACGTGGGTCCCAGGAATCGAACTCAGTTCGGAAAGCAGATCTCTGTTGAAGTGCTTGTCAAGTGCTGCCTGAGCTTGTCTGGGAAACACTGGTGGCCTCTGTGACAGACTCTCCTATGACCAAGAGCTTTGCCGCATTAAAATGTGATCTGTCCCATTAAGCTGTCATATGAAGCCTATAAATAACTCCAGAGATGAGGTCCCAAGACAGCCTTTCACTGTTACCATTTAAAACAAATATTGTTGATTTACAGCCAGGTTGTTGAGGTGGCCGCTGTGTCCCGGACCTCATCATTTTCCTCAGTATGGCTCAGGAAATGGGACCTGACAATAACCCCAAAGTGGAGAGATCCTGCCTGGTGGCCTCCTTTTCTTGGAGCTCAGTCTCCCTGAGGACAGATTCTTCCCATCCCCTTTATGCTCCTATTATACTACTAAAAAGACTCACCTTCAGCCTCCAGGATCCTCTACAGATAACAAGCTCTGTGGTGCTAATGCTCTGATGTGATGACCCTGGCTGGCGAGATGGCTCAGCAAGGAAAGGCGCTTGTTGCCAAGACTGACAAGCTGAGTTCGATTCCTGGGACCCACGTGGTAATAGGAGAGAACTGACTCATAAGTCGTCCTCTGACTTCCACATGTGTGCTGTGGTATGTGTTCACACACACACACACACACACACACACACACACACACACACACACAATGTAATTTTTAAAATACTACATAATACTTGCATAAGACTTATGCAATATCATAGGCTTAAAATCATCTCTTAATTGCTTATGATGACCAATAACACTATAAATTCTATGCAAATAGTTGTTACTACCTGTAGTACCTAGGGAATAATACTGGGAATTCTGTGCCTGTTCAGTACAGATATAACTATCATATACCTATTTTTGATCTGCAGCCAGCTAGACCTTCCAACCTGTAATTACAGAAAGCTGATTTCATGTAGTGTTTACCCTTCCAAGAATTCCGATTTAATGGGAGCTGAGATTCATATTCTGCTTGCAAGGTAGAGAAACTTTCAGTGGTTTCCTGGGTGCAGGTTAATATGTCACTTGTTAATAGGCTAAAAGAGACTTTCTTGGCTCAGAAACCAAGGACATGGGTCTCATGTCCCATGAGATTTGCAGAGAGGATCACATGATACCAGCACACACAATGGGCTGCATTCCAGGGAGGAAGCATGCATCATGCATGCTGGCCTCCTGTTCAGAAAGGGGTGGTTTTTTTGATGGCAGCATCATGGGCAGGTCCTTAGCTCCAGTGGGAGGAGCTCTTCTCTCTTCCTAGCACCAGTACACTTATAGTCTGGAACAGAGGCTAAGTCTCCCTCATTCTTGATGCCTGCCAAGCTGCCAGACACCCCTAGATATTTGTCTCCACAGGGACCACAGATTATTATTACAATGACCTTTCTGAATCAATTCCTTCCCCAAATTTTGCAAGCAACATCAGTTTCCATTTTGATGGCAAATAAACAAAGCAGGCCCTGTGAGGAAGCTACAGAGCCACAGTGCTTGGCTCTTTGCTAGGGCAAGCTGGTCAGCCATAAAGAGTGTAGTTGGCAGGTTCCTCTGCAGTGTTCGGGCTGAGGCTGCCTCCTTTTCAGATAGGGGCCAACTGAGCCTCTCCAGACACCACTAACAGTGGAGTCTGATCATCTGTGCCCAGATGTGTCTCTACACCAGGCTTCCTACCAAGCTATGAGGAATTTTTTCCTTGCTGCACCTGATGAGGCAATCATACTGAACCTTCGTTCTCTCCATCTCTAGATCTTGGTGGGAAGCCTTCTTGTTCTGGGGACCTTGTCTCCTATCCTCTCATCCCAAGTGGTCCTTGGGATCTTTTGCATTTCAAACCCTGTCTTGGCATCTGTTTCTGCAAGTGCTGAATTGAGGATGTGACTAGACCAGGATGCTTACTGCTCGATGAAGGACAACCTGATAAACGGAGATAGAAAGTTTCCTCCAGTATCTTTGCAGCTGGAGAACTGGGGACTCCTGTGATGGAATGTCTCTGGAGCCAGCACCCTGTGCCATCACACAGTGTGGGGCAGCCCATCCAGGGTATTTCATTATCACCTCCTATAGTGGTATTTTATTTGTGCTGAAATGTGATTTTATTTGTATATTAATAAATAAAGTTGCCTAGGGGTCAGAGCTATTAGCAAGCCATAGGAAAAGCCAGGGCGGTGGTGGTGCACGCCTTTAATCCCAGCACTTGGTAAGCAGAACTAGGTAGATCTCTGTGTGTTCAAGGATACAGCCAGCATTGGAGACACACACCTTTAATCTCAATACCAACCATAGAAGACCTGGAGTGACCTACAGATAGGCAGTGATGAGACGGTCATGTGGTTGGGTTTACAACCAATGAGAGGGAAGAACAAGAACTCTTTATAAGACAAACGCACAGGAAGTAGCTCCCTTTTTGGAGAGGTCTCTTGGCGGAAGAAACTGGCTGGCGGCAGGTGGTAAGGCTCTTAGCTCTGACCTCTTGGGCTTTTATCTTTACATTGGCTCCGTGTTTCTTATTTAATAAGACGGTTGGTTACATCTACAACCTCCCTTTTTCCCAGGAACCTCTGCACAACCAGATTGTGTTCAAGCTATATTCCTGGTTGAACAGGACAGACTTTCTTGTCCTTGAGGGCTCAGCTTAAGGTTACTGTCCTGCCAGGTCCCCATGGCCTTATCACTGTAGTTTGTGAATCTGTCCCCTGTTGGGTGGCAGCCTTTACTGCCCATACTGGCTTTACATATTGACTGCATGCTATTCCCAGGGACTAACACAGTCCATCCAGTATGTGCTGAATAGAAATTACTGTGTGATCAACAAGTGGGAAATTACTGATTCCAGCTGCTGCTTCCTCCTATTACCTTTTTTGTTCTTCTCTCAGATGTCCTCCTTGTCTTAAATATGGTCAAGATTCCTTGGCTTCCCCCTTTAAAAGAGTTATTTAATTATATACATGTATAAATGTATACATCTGTGTATGGGTGTATGTGTATGAGTGCAGTGCCTGCAGAGACCAGAAGGGGATGTCAGATATCTGGAGTGGAGTTACAAGCAATTTTGAGTCATCCATGGTGGAGCCTAAGAACTGAACTCCAGTCCTCTGCAGGACCAGCAAGTGCTCTTAATGGCTGATTTGTTTCCCCTTACACTACTCTATGTACTCAGTAAGCTCTGAGAGCATTAGCAGCTGGTAGCTGGTGCAACTGTGAGAGGCCCCGATGGCTTTTGTAGTCTCTTACCCAGGCTTTGAACATCTCTGTGGGAGTGCTCCAGCCCAGTGTTCAGAGATGTGGATGCTCCCTTTGGTGACTCTGGAAACCCCACAGAGGTGAAGGAAGAGCCTCAGAGCTGTAGGGGCTTCCCCAGACAGGAAATAGTGGAATCTCTGGAACTTATCACTGTGACTGAGACACAGAGAGTGCTTTGATCAACGTGATGGCCACTTCTGAAAACGTCACAATCTACCCCACCTCCTCTCCAGGCCTTTTCCTGGAACAGGCCCTGATCATTTAGAAAATGTCCTGTTTGTCTGGAAGCCAACACCCTCCCACAGCACACCATGTTCCTGAACAACCAAGGTCTGGCAGGGTTTTCAAACTCCTGGGGACGTCTAGTCCAAGTTCTCTAAGCAGTTTTATGGCATGTCTCATAACCCACACCTAAGACCTACTCTTAAGTTGAGCCAGCTTGAGAAGGCTTTTGGACATCCATGTGAGTGGTTAGTGCCACTCATCTGTTTATCCATCTCAAACCATGGCTAGCAAGGCTGTAACCTGAGACATCATTGTGGGTGAAAACAAAGGAAGAAGAGTTACATTGGCACGATGCCCACACAGTGATTCACCCGGTAGACCTCTTGCTCAACAGGGGCTGCCTGAGGCCAGTCCTTGCCTATTCCCACTGCTGTTCCCAAGGCTTTGGAAAACACTCTTCCCCTTTCGGTACCGCATGAGACAGCATCTCTCAGCATCCCACTAACACCCTTGCACTCCCCTCTGTGGTCTTTCCATCATTCACCTGCTGTGGAATAAACCTTCTGTACACTGTGTGAATGTATGTCGCTAGGACTGGCTTAGTAAACAAGCTGACTGGCCAGTAGCTCAACAGGATAAAGTTAGGCAGGAGAGCCAAACTGAGAATGATGGGATGTGGAAGGGCAGAGTGACAGGAGTCACTAGCCAGACGGAGAACGAGTCAGACACACAAAATAGAAATAAATAGAAATTAAGTTGTAAGAATTAGTTAGGACAAGTTTGAGCTATTGGCCGAGCATTTATAATTTATATTAAGTCTCCGAGGCAGTTATTTGGAAAGCGGCTGCTGGTTAATTGGGGGCGGTGGTCGGGACAGGAAAAGTCTGCTTACATTCATCTTGTGCCTTTTCCCTCCTCCCACAACTACGACTCTCACCACTACTTCTTTCCATGGGTGTGTCAGTTGTTTTAAACAAAAAATGTGCTCACACCGTCTGCCTTTCTCCCTCAATATTTTATTGGAAAATTTTCCCCAACTGCTACTAAAGATCTTCAATATATCACTCCTCTTTGTTGTAAAATATTTATTACAGTATTCTACCATGGGCCATAATTTGCTTCACTAGCTCCTAGTTTTTGACATTTAGGGTGTTGTAAAAATTATACCATCATAGTAATGCTACAGTGAACCTCGTTTGATGTAAATCTTGGCATACTACCAAGATCATCTTGGCGTGGGCTGATCAACACCTTTACTGGATATTTAAGTGAATAAGAAGCAAGCCTGTGTCCTGGTAAGCAACTGAAATTGGGGGCTGTTTGTTACCAGCTCTGTCTCATTGTTGGCTAACAATGAGCTTGAAGAAGCTCCAACTTGGAAATCCACATACCAGCACTTAAGGAGATCAGGAACTGGTCTGCACCCTCTCTTGGTGTATTTGGGTGTCACAGCCCATTGGTCCGGGCCAGTCATGTGGCCCTACCTACCTGCACATGAATTTGGTCCATGTGCCTATGGAACAGAGGTGTGCAAATAGGTTGGTAATGTCAGTGTCCCTTGTGGGTCAGGGTTTGGCTTTCTCTCATGATGGGTGTCACAGAATTTTGGTCACTTCTTAAAAAGTGAATTTATAATATGTAAACAGCTCTGCCCCACTGAGAAGTCTCAAACGTCATGTTGTTTCCTTGATGTTTGCTTGAACCGAATTTTAATTTGAAATTATATTATATTTTTTTTTACTATTGTTGAGAGTAAGAACTTTTTCCAGGAGATGTGTTTTTATTGGCATTTGTTTGTTTATTACGTGTAGATATGTGTGCACCTGTACCCATGTGGCGGCCAAAGATTACCCTCAGGTATTATTCCTCAGGAGCTGTTAGTCTCCACCCTGGCAGCAGCCTGTCTCTGCCACCAAAGCAGTTAAGTTACGTCATCACCCATCGCCAGGTGCCTTTCCACCGTCAGCTGTGCGACATGTGCACCCCTTAAAAGTGCCTGCCAGGCACAGCTCTGCACCCTTAAAAGTGCCCGCCAGGCACAGCTCTGCACCCCTTAAAAGTGCCCGCCAGGCACAGCTCTGCACCCCTTAAAAGTGCCC
>CABHPQ010191042.1:0-18805 GCA_902168405.1 Peromyscus aztecus
GGAGGAGGACTAGCCCTGACCTGGAGGAGGACTAGCCCTGACCTGGATGCAGGATCAGAACTCTCAAATGAACACAACTTGGCCTCCCTTGAGTTGGAATTGTAACGTTTTCCAGCAATGGCCTCAGTTTGGGAATCCAGGGTTGGGTGGCCCCAGGTTTGGGGGCCATCATGGCACTCTCCATTAAGAATAGTGTGTGGAGTTTTAGAAGAAGCCTAGAGCAGGGATGCTGGGAGAGCTAGGACATAACAGACAAGGTCCTGGAAGCCATGAACCATAAAACTAGCCCACTGCCCTGGGAGGAACATTTGATCGCACTTGGGGGAGCTGATTTCTCTCACAGTGGTGTCTGTTCACAGGTGAAGCTGGTGGGGTGAAGGTTCAGCTTCAAAAGGAGAACATCATGATTTTCACAAGTGGTCGCTTGTTTTCACGCTAATGGAGTAAAGATTGGAATCAAATCAGGAAAGGGAAGACCTCAAGCACAGTTTCAAATTCCTTGGAGAATCACGTAAGAAGGAACCTGTGTCACCGGGCCCGTGGGCCAGGTGTGGGTGAGGGTGAGGGGGCAGCAGAGCAAGGCTGCCATCAGCCTGCAGCACCGTGGAGAGCACAGACACTTGAGAAGGCACTTGACCTTTTCACTGCAGAGTTACAGAATCAGAGGGGGAGAAGAGTGACGCTTGACACGGTGAAGAGTCAAGGTACTCTGAGGGTGGATGCTGCCGGAGTGGCTCCTGTCTGCATCCCACTCCAACCCGATTCTCGGGAGGGGCCGACACCACTGTAACCTGTGAACTAAGATGGCAGTGCCCAGTGGTCATAGACTGCTGTCACTAGGGTAAGCTGAGAAAAGTCCTAAGAACTCAGTGAGTACCATTGTCACCAGAAGAAGCCAGGATCACTGACATCTGCTGAGCTGTGATCACTGTTGACTGCATGAGCTGGACAAACTTAGCTGGAGTGCTGAGAGTCACTGCTGCCCAGAGGAACCAAGAACATGGTTGTCTGGGTGAGCTCACACTACTGTTACTTGGGGGAATGGATATGACTATCATCTGGAGGAGCTGAGAACCACTGTTACCTGTGGAGGTGAGAACACTGGCCTCTGGAAGGTAAGGATGCTGGTACCTGGGGTAGGTGAGAATAGTGGTAACTGGGAGGGGGTGAGAATACTGTTTCTTGGGGGAACTGAGAACAGGTGAGAAAACTGGAGTGGGAGGAGGTGAGAACACTGTTACATGGGGAGGTGAAACACAGATCTAAGGTGGGATGTGAGAACACCAGTACTTGGGGGACAGGCGAGTAAGTGGTAAGTGTGGTGTGTGTGAAAACAGTGTTACCTCAGGGAAGCGAGAAGACCGGTACATAGCAAGTGAGAACATACACCTGGGGCAGTAGATCACCAGGCCCTGTGGGGTGTGAGGACATTAGTACCTGGAGGAGGTGAGATCATCCATACCTGGGAAGTTTACAACACTGGTATCTGAGTGATAACAGACCTGGGGAAGGGTGAGAACACTGGGACCTGGGTGAGCTTCGAAACTGTTACCCGGTGTGCCGAGAACTATCGTTGCCTGGGGGAGCTGAGAACACTTGTTGCCTGGGTGAGCAGATGCAACTGTTACCTTGAGGAGCTGGGATCCACTGTTACCTGGTGGAGGTGAGAACACTGGTATTTGGGGGGTGGTGAGAACAATGGTATGCTGTGTGTGTGTGTGTGTGTGTGTTAAAAATACTGCTACCTAGAGGGGGAGGGTAAGAACATTGGTACCTGGGCAGGGGGTGAGAACAGTGGTACCTAGTGGGCCAGTAAAACTGTACCTGGTGTGCTGAGACCACTGTTGCCTGGGTGAGTGGATGCTACTGTTACTTAGGAAAGTGATACAACTTTAATCTGGGTCATCTGAGAACCAGTTACCTGAGTGAGCTGAGATATTGTTACTTGGGGGAGCTAAAGCTGTTGTCTTGAACAGTTAAGAACCACTCCTGTCTTGGAGGGGGTTACTACTGTTATCCTAGTCAGATGAGACTGTTGTCCCCTGTGGGGGGCCGTTCTCGGGTTCCTCGTGGCTTTACCCAGCAGGTCCGCATAGAGGATGATTAGGACCACGGGCCTGAGTGCAGGTGTCTGAGATGGTCTGCACTTGGCTGTGCTGGGGGAGGAGGTCATTTGCTCCACCCCTTGGCGTCTCTATAAAAGCCCTGGGGCAGAGACAGTCGGGGCCCGTTGGAAAAGGTTCCAGGCCCTCTCGAGGCTATCCTTTATTTTCTATCTGTTTATCTCTGCAAGATTCTCCGCAATAAATCCTTCTATCTAATATTTCCTGCTGCTCACACTCAAGAAAACTCTGGGAAGCTGTGGGATTGGTGGGTAAACGCCCCACAGTCCCCTGGAGGCCTGAGGAGCACTTTCACCTGAGCAGTGGAGACCACTGCTAACAGTGCTGAGGTCACTGTTAACCAGTGAACAGAGAACAGTGTTACATGTAGGGGTCACTCATTTATCTGAGTAAGCTGAGGTATTGTTAGTTGGAGGAGCCCTGGCCACTGTTACCCGTATGTGCTGAGGACCATCATTACCTGTCTGAGATGAGAACCATAGTTGACCCTCTGGGAACTGAGACCTCCATTACTTGGGTGAGTTAAGAACCATGTTAATTGGGTGAACAGAACTGTGTTACACAAAGAGCTTGATAACCATGTTACCTGGAGTGGGGGTTGCTGAGCCATCTGTTGTCTGGGGGAGCTGGGAGACTTCCATTATCATTCCAATGGTGATCTGAGGTCATT
Source organism: Peromyscus aztecus (assembly GCA_902168405.1). Classification (NCBI taxonomy): domain Eukaryota; kingdom Metazoa; phylum Chordata; class Mammalia; order Rodentia; family Cricetidae; genus Peromyscus; species Peromyscus aztecus. The sequence continues at coordinate 2,794 of CABHPQ010191042.1, forward strand.
AGTACTTTGTGATGCTGAGAGCACTGTTAGCTGTACGAATAGAGAACAGTGTTATGTAGAAGAACTGAGACCACTGTCATCTGGAGGAGTTGTGATCATCGTTACAGGGCTGAACTGAGACCATCTGATACCTAAGCAAGAGAAACAATTACGTACCATGGTACACAAAGATAGCCTTTTTCTGGGAGAGCTGTATCTGGATCCACTGTATGCAGGGATCAGAGACTACTGTTATCTATAGGAGCTAAGATTATGTGACCTGGGTGAACTGTGACCCTGTTCCATGGGTTACCTGAGACTGCTGTTGTCTGTATGAGCTCAGAATCAGAGCTACCTAGGAAAGCAGAACCTCTCATCACTTGGGTGAGCTGAGGACCACTGTTAGCTGGAGACCAGGCAACCACTGTCATGGGTGAGCTGAGAAGTCCTGATCTGAGAATGTTGTTACCTGAGGCATATGAGAACATTGACACCTGGGGGAATCAAGATTGTAACCTTGGGGAATGAAGGCCATTGATACCTAGCTGATATGAGGACATTGTAACTAGTGCAGATCAAGACCACTGTTACTTGGCTGATCTGAGAGCATTGTAACCTTGGGGGGATCAAGAACATTGTTACCTAACTAAACTGAGAACATTGTAATATGAGGGAATAAAGAGCATTGTTACCTGACTAATCTAGAGCATTGTAACCTGGAAGGATCAAAGACCATTGTTACCAGACTAGTCTGAGAACACTAACACGGGGAGATCAAGACCATTATTACCAGACTGCTTTGAGAAGATTGTGACTAATGGGATAAAGACCATTGTTACCCTGCTGATCTGAGGACTGATTGTGGCTTCCAGCGATCAAGACCATTGTTACCTGGCTGACTTGAGAACATTGTAACCTGGGAGAATCAAGACTTTATTACCTTGCTGATCTGAGAACATTGTACCTTAGGGGGTCAGGAACATTGCTGTCCCATTTAAAAACATTGTAACCTGGAAGGAATCATGACCATTATCTCCTGATTTGAAAACATTGTAACCTGGAGGGGAACAGATCATTTTTACCTTACTGATTTGAGAACATTGTGGCTTGTGGAGATCAAGACCATTGTTACCTGGTGATCTGAGAACACTGTAGCCTTGGAGGATGAAGACTTTTATTAGCTGACTTACCAGAAATCATTGTAACCTGGAGGGATCAAAATCATTATTATCTGGCTGAGCTGAAAACATTGTAACCTGGGGTAAAAGAACTGTTGTTACCTGACTCAACAGAGACCATTGTAACCTTGTGGAATCAATGCCATTGTTACATGACTGATCTGAGAACATTGTAACCAATGGGGTTAAAGAACATTATTAACCTGACTCATCTGAAAACATTGGAATGGGGGGGCGGGTAATTGCCATTTTTATGTGAATTGAAAACATTGTAACCTGGAGGGGAAGCAAGACCATTGTAACCTTATGACCAGAGAATATTGTTATGTGTGTATGTGTGTGTGTGTGGGTGGGTGGGGGGATAAAGACAATTATTACCTGGGTGGTCTGAGAACATTACAATCTTGGAGGATCAAGACCATTGTTACTTGACTGACCTGAGAACGTTGTAACCTGGGAGAATCAAGACTTTTTTCCTGACTCATCTGAGATCAGTGTAATCTCGGGACATAAAGACCACTATTACCTGGCTAATATAAAAGCATTGCATTCTGGGAGAATTAAGTGTGTTACAGCTCTGAAGGAAAAGGTATCCTGGCAGTCGGAAGCCAAGGATTACCTATAGCTCAAAAGGGGAAGGTATTCCAACAGAAATGTTACGGCTCTGTTCTGGTGGGGGACAGCTTCCCCAGAGAAGTGTTACAGGCCTTGCTCTGGGAAAGGTTTCCCTAATGCAAGCGTAACAGTCTTCTCCAGCAGGGGAGGATTTCCCCAGCTGGGTTGTCACAGCTCTGCTTCGCAGAAATGTTACAGCTCTGCTCAACTTCCCCGGAAAGTAACAGTTTGCTCCAGCAAGGGAAAGTTTCCCCAGCCAAAGTGTTACAGTTTTGCTCTGCTCTAGTTCGGCTCTGGTGAGAGCCATTACAGCTCTGTTCTGCTCCGGTGAAAGTTGTTCCATCTCTGCTCTGCCCTGCTTCTTGGAAAGAAAGTTGTTACTACAAACCTCATTCAGGATTTATTGGGAGGGAGAGTGGCTGCTTCTGCCAGGGGTGGAAAAAGGGCAGCCCCAAACTGAACAGGTACAGGGCTTATGTAGGATTTCCTAGGGGTGGAGCTTCCCAAGGTGGAGATTTTCAGGGTGGGGATTGGTAGGATTTCAATTCCTAAGCTTGGGACAAGTTCAGAGATTGGTTGGATTTCATACTCAGAGATTGGTTGGATTTCAGTTCCTGAACTGGTTAGGGGCAGGGTGTGTTTCTTTGGCTCTAGGCTCAGGTTATCTTTCACTGGCCCTTTTTACCCTACATCAAGACCATTGTTACCTGATTGATCTGAGAAAAGTGCAATCTTGGAGCATAAAGACCATTGCTCTCTGGCTGATCTCAGAACACTGTAACCTGGGAGAATCAAGACCATTGTTACCTGAATGATATGAGAATATTGTAACATGGTGCTCAAGACCATTATTAACTTACTTATCTGAGACCCTTGTAACCTGGGGGGAGGGGGATAAAGGCCTTTGTTACATGACTGGTCTAAGAATGTTGTAACTGGGTATTAAGAACATTGTTACATGATTTCCTAACATTGTAACCTTGAGGAGTCAAGACTATTGTTACCTGGCTGATCTGAGATTATTGTAATCTTATGGATAAAATATTGGTAGGTTGATCTGAGAACATTGTAAACTTGGATATCAAGACAGTTGTTACCCGACTGATCTGAATACATTATCACGTGTGGGAATCAAGACAATTGTTTCATGTTTGATCTTGGAATATTGTAACCTTTGGGAGAGGATAAAGACAATTGTTACCTGGCAGACCTGAGAACAATGTAACTTAGGGGAATCTAGGTCAATGTTACTTGGCTGATCTGAGGACATTGTAACTTGTGGGGTTAACGATCATTGTTATCTGACTGATATTAGAACATTGTAACCTTGAGGGATCAAGACCAATGTTACCTTACTGATCTGAGAACTTTGTAACTGGAGGGGATCAAAACCATTTTTACTTGGCTCATCTGAAAACATTGTATCTTGGAGGATAAAGAATATCATTACCTGGCTGCTCTGAGAACATTGTAAACTGGGAGAATTGTGGTGATATATTGTGTACCCTAATAAAATTTGCCTGAAGATCAGAGAGACAAAGGGGCAAGCCACTGCTATGTTTTACCTCTAGGACACCTCAGCTTGAAAAGGCTTCAGTTCCTGTCTCCTTTCTCCACCCAGCCATCACTTCCTTCCTAGTGCTGGGATTAATGGCGTGTGTACTTCCCAAATACTGACATTAAAGGTGTGGGATCTCAAGTACTGGGATTAAAGGTGTGTTCCACCACTGCCTGGCTCTGTTTCTCTCCTAGACTGAGTCAATCTTATGTTTACAAGGGTGACTTTGAACTCACTGAGTGCTAGGATTAAAGGTGTGTGCCACTACTACCTGGCATCTATGTTTAATCTAGTGGCTTGTTCTGTTCTGTGATCTTCAGGGAAATTTTATTAGGGTACACAATATGTCACCACAGAGAATCAAGACTATTGTTACCTGGCTGCTCTGAGAACATTATAATTTGTGGGGATCAAGACTATTGTCACTTGACTGCTCTGAGAACATTGTAATTTGTGGAGACTAAGACTATTGTTGCTTGGCTGATCTGAGAACATTGTAACCCTGGAGGATAAAGAGCATTGTTACCTTGCTGATCTAAGAGCATTGTCTCCTTGGGGGATCAAGACCATCATTTCCTGATTTGAAAACAGTTTAACCTTTGGGGATCAAGACCATTGTTACCTAACTGGTCTGAAAACATAGTATCCTGGGGTTATCAAAACCTTTTTTACCTGGGTGATCTGAGAACACTGTAGCCTTGCTGGGGATGAAGGTCATTGTTACTTGACTGATCTGAGAACATTGTAACTCATGGGGTTAAAGAATATTTTTTTTCTTGGTTTATCTAAGGAAATTGTAACTTGTGAGGATTAAGGCCATTGTTTTACTGTTTTGAAAACAGTTTAACCTTTGGGGATCAAGACTGTTGTTACCTGACTGGTCTGAAAACACTGTATCCTGGGGTTATCAAAACCTTTTTTACCTGATTGATCTGAGGACATTGTAACTGATGGGGTTAAAGAGTATTTTTTCTTGGCTTATCTGAGGACACTGTAACTTGTGGGGATTAAGACCATTGTTACTTAGCTGAGCTGAGACTTTGTAACCTTGGGGGGGGGGTGGATCAAGGACATTGTTATCTGTCTGAACTGAGAACACTGTAACTTAAGGATCAATACCATTGCTACCTGCCTGATCTTAGAAGACCATTCTTAACAGACCACTCTGAGAACACTCCTACTTGGGGCATCTGAACATTGTTACATGGGGGATCCCAGAACATTGTAACCTGGGGGATCAAACCCATTGTTTCTGGTGGCATTTGAGAGCATTGTTACCTGACATCTGAAAACATTGTAACCTGGTGGATCAAAGTCTTTGTTAAGTGGGACATATGAGAATATTATTACCTGAGGGATCTGAGAATACTGTACCTGGAAAATCAAGACAATTGTTACTTGGGGGTCAAAGTAATTGCTACCTGGGGGGTCTGAGATCATTATTACTGGAGGCTCAAGACCATTGTTTTCTGTAGCATCTGGAAACCTTGTTACCTTGATGATCTGAGAATATTGTAACCTGGGGAATCAACACCATTGTTACCTGGGGTCAAGACTGTTCTTACCAGGGAATCTGAGAGCATAGTCACCTGGAAGATCTGAGAGCATTGTCACTCAGGGGATCTGAGAACATGGAAATCTGGGGGATTGAGACCATTGTTATTTGGAGCATCTGAGAGCAATGTAATTTGGGGAATAAGACCAATACCACTTGGGCCATATGAGAACATCTGTATTTGAGGAATTTGAAAACATTATAACCTGTGGTATATATACATCTGTCTGGGGGATCAAGACCATTGTTACCAATGGGTTCTGACAGCCTTGTTACCTGTGGGGAACATGAGTTACTGAGGGATCTGAGAACATTGTAATCTGGGGAAATGAAACCGTTGTTTCTTGTGATCTGACAGCATTGAAACTTGTTCAGAACAAGACCATTCTTACTTGGCTGATATGAAAACATTGTTACTTGGGGAATCAAGACCATTGTTACCTAGGGCATTTGAGAACATTACAATCAAGATAGTTGTCACCTGGGCATATAATAGCATTGCTATCTAGAGTATCTGAGAACATTGTTATTTAAGGAATCAAGAACATTGTTACCTGGGACATGACAACATTGTTACATGGGGGAGTCAAAGAACATTGTTACCTAAGGAATCAAGACCATTGTTACCTGAGTGACCTGAACACATTGTATACAACCTAGGGGATCAAGACATTTGTTACCTGGGAGATCAGAGATCATTGTAACCTGGGGAATCTGAGGACATTGTAACCTAGAACATCTGAGAGCATTGTTACCTGAGTGACCTGAACACATTGTATGTAACCTGGAGGATCAAGACCATTGTTACCTGAGAGATCAGAGATCATTGTAACCTGGGGAATCTGAGAACACTGTAACCTAGAACATCTGAGAACATTGTTATCTGGAGGGTCTGAATGTAATGATTTGAGAACATTGTAATCCTGAGAATCGAGACCATTTTTACCTGGAATATCAAGACCATTGAGAGCATTTTAAACCATTGTTAACTGAGCTAAGAACAGTGTAGCCTGGTATATCAAGACCGTTGTTATCTTGGGCATTTGAAAGCATTTTCTCTGTGGGTATCAAAGCCACTGTTTCCTGTGGGATCTGAAACATTGTAGCCTGGGGAATCAAGGCCATTGCTACCTGGGATCAAGATCATTCTTTCTTGGGGCATCTGAGAGCATTGTCACCTGGAGAATCTGAGAGTATTGTCAGCTGGGGGATCTGAGAGCATTGTCACCTGGGGGATCTGAGGGCATTGTCACCTGGAGGATCTGAGAACATTGTCAGCCGGAGGATCTGAGGGCATTGTCATCTGGAGGATCTGAGAGCATTGTCACCTGGGGGATCTGAGAGCATTGTCACCCAGAGTGTCAAGATCATTGTTACCTGACGTATATGAAAGCATTGTAATCTGAGAAATGAAAACATTGTTACCTTGCTGAGCTGGGAACATTGTTACCTGGGAGATTAAGCCATTATTACCTGGCTAATTTGAAGACTTTGTATCCTGAGTGATCAACTCCATTTTTAACTGTTATGAGAACTTTGCTACTTGGGGCATCTGAGAATTTTATAATCTGGGGGATCTGAGAGCATTGTTACCTGTGGGATCAAGACCATTGCCTAAGGTATCTAAGAACATTTGTTACTGGGGGATCTGAGAATATTGTAACTCAGGGCCTCAAGACCATTGTTCCTTGGCAGATATGAGAACACAGGTACCTCAAAGTCTGAGAATATCTGAGAACACCTGAGTGATGTGAAACTCTGATTACCTGTGAACTTGAGAGCTTTGTTACCTGGGAGATAAAGGCCATTGTTCCCTGACAAATATATGGAGCATCTGAGACTTACTACCTGAGGAATCTGAGACATTGTTAACTATTAACTAGAATGATTGTTGTTTGGAGAATCTGACACCATTGTCACCTGAAGGATCTGAGGCTACTGTAACCTGGAGGACCAGGACCCTTGTTGCCTGGTTGATCTGAAAACATTGTTACCTGGGGGATCTGAGACCATTGTTACCTGGGGATCTGAGACCATTGTTATCTGGAGATCTGAGACAGTTGTTACTGGTGGATCTGAGATCATTGTTATCTGGAGATCTGAGACAGTTGTTACCTGGGGATCTAAGGCCATTGTTACCTGGGGATCTGAGACCATTGTTACCTGGGGATCTGAGACCATTTGTTATCTGGGCATTTGAGACCATTGTTACCTGGGGATCTGAGACCATTGTTACCTGGGGATCTGAGATCATTGTTACCTGAGGATCTGAGGCCATTGTTACCTGGGGATCTGAAACCATTGTTACCTGAGGATCTGAGGTCATTGTTACCTGGGGATCTGAGACCATTGTTACCTGGGGATCTGAGACCATTGTTACCTGGGGATCTGAGATCATTGTTACCTAGGGATCTGAGGCCATTGTTACCTGGGGATCTGAGACCATTATTACCTGGGGATCTGAGACCATTATTACCTGGGGATCTGAGACCATTGTTATCTGGGGATCTGAGACCACTGTTACCTGAGGATTTGAAACCATTGTTATCTGGGGATTTGAGACCATTGGAACATGGGGATATAACACCACTAACCTGTGGATCTGAAAGCATTGTAACTTGGGGGTGTCTTAGAACACTGCTGTATTGGATATGAAGACAGTTATTACTTGGGGGATCTAAGAGCATGATAACATGGGGATTGATAACCTTGCTGTTCTGAGACTACTATTCCCTGAGAAAACAGACTACTATTACCTGAGAGAGAGCATTGTAACCTGGGATACCCATTATTATCTGGGCATTTGACAACACTTTAACCTGGGCAACATGAAGCCATTGTTACCTTGCCATCTGAGAACATTGTTTCCTGAGGGGTCTGAGACCGCGATCAACTGGGGATTTGAGGGTGCTGTAATCTAAGGCATCAGAGACCATTGTTATAGAGGAATCTGAGACAGGTAGCAAAGCCAGGGGTCTGTGGTATAGTTACCTGAGAGACATCCTCTTACCCATGTGATCTGGGAGTTACTTACATGAGATATATTGAGACAATTTTTGCTGAGAGCTGTTGATGATGGTTACCTATAAGAGCTGAGAACATCTGTTAACAGGATGAGTTGAGACCACTATTTTCTGAGGGAGCTAAAAAACTGCTTTTTCTCAGAAGAACAGAGGCTACTGTTTCCTATCTGTGCTAAGAAGAATAAGTTTCTTCTCCTGAATGGCAGGTTTCTCATTACCTGGGCAGCTGATACTCCGTGAGCTGGTCTATACTGAGGATACAGCAAGTCTTGGTTCAGTTCTTTACTTCCTAACCTGTTTCCCTTGTATCATCCACTGGGTCCTGTCCAACTCCAGCACATTTTGTCAACATCCTTTGAAGAACTTTCAGGCGCCACAGTATTTCATGTGTTGGGGCTCCCTGTTCCCAGCATTGCCTGGTTGGAGATTGTGGGGAGGCCTGTTCTCCTTGTGGTCCTTCTCTCTCTGTTATACCTTCCCAACCTTCAGGAGAGCAGACCACTCACCTCCGGGCTAGACTCACATGCTTATGGAGTCTTGTTCAGCCAAGTGGCCATAGGCTCTTTGTGAGGGGATTCCTGTGCACAGCCCCTGTGCTTTGCAGATTTTTTTTAGGACATTTTAATACAAAAATTCAATCTGGAATCTTGCTAACTAACCAATGCCATGAATGGAGAGGGTGAACTATCACAATGTCTCAACAGAACTCCAACCACATTGGCACTCACACTACTAGAGAACATGTACTGCTGGAAGCCATGTCTCCTCTCCGCCACCCTAATGGCACCCTTGCTATCTTGGGAGAAGGGAGCTGGCTGTCTGAAACATGTGACTGGCTCCTGAGTCTGACAAGAAGTTAGGCAGCTCATGTCCATTTCAAGAGTGATATAGAAACAGAACAGACATTATGAAAATTCTTGGGCATCACCTTTGCTCAGAAAGAATCCTTCCAGACTCACCCAAGCTGTTTGATATATGAGTCATTCTTTATGGCTAGCTAGTATGTCACAGGATGCACAGGTCATCATTTGCTCAACAGTGCAGCCATGGAGGGACATGGATTCCAGCCTTTTACTATTACTATTAGAAGCTATTGTGAACACTCATGTGCAAGGCCTCGTCTGCATGTAGGCTTTTGGCTCTCCAGGGAATGCTCAGGAACACCCATGCTGACCACATGGTGCTGCATATTTTGTTTTATGAGAAACAGCCTCATTCCCCACTAGGGGCACAACCATCTTATACACCTGTCTGTATCCCCTTCTTTGGGAACAAGAATGGTGCATGTGGTTATGAAAGAAAGGGGACATGCTAGGGGTTTGAAACATTCAGACTCTTGGCTTCTGGGGGGATGGATATACCAAGGTTTATATGTGAACCAGCTAGAGCAGCACACCTCAGATGAGCCACAGAGGACCATGTCAGTGTCAGATCTCTGCTGGGAAAGTGTTCTGTCACGATGATGATGTCAGAGAAACACAGTCAAAGAAACACATAAGCCTCTCAACAGCTACAAACACAAATCAATTGAAAGGAAGTAGAGTTGCTATTTAAACCAAGATCATGAACAATAGTGTGGTGATTTTCTAAGTTTGGAGTCTTGGTTGCTAAGATTCTAGTTATCTCCTGAAGGGTCTCTGTGCCCCACACAAGGGGAAAGGAAGGCTTTTCTGTGTAGAGCCTAAGTTGCTTTTGCTCTGGCCCCATATCAAGGAACAGACCACTCAGGGAAATGTGCCTTAGACTTCAGGATGGCTAAGGAGCAGCCCCTGCCAGCTGAAGCAGCAGGGAGTAGCTGGCGTAGAGAGAGCGAGAAGATGGGCTTGGCATCTTCTGGGGACTTTGAGATGGGATACTTAGCTCATATTGTATGTGTACACAGATGTGTGCATGTTCCTGTGTAGTAGGGCGTGTGTGTGTGTGTGTGTGTGTGTGTGTGTGTGTGTGTGTGTATGTATATATGTGCATGCAGACAGAGGCCAGAGGAACCTCTGATGGTGGTCCTCAGGCATTGTCTACCTTGAGAATTTATCTGTTTATTTGTTTGTTTGTTTGTTTGCTTGTTTTGGCATAGAATCTCTCTGGCCTGAAACTTTACAAGCAGGCTAGGCTGGCTAGCCAGTGAGCTCTAGGGATCTGCCTGTCTCTCTGTCCCTCTCTGTCCCTCTCTGTTCCTCTCTGCCCCTTTGTCCCTCTCTGCCTTGGCCCTCACCAGCCCTGGGTTCACAAGTGTGCACCACCAAGCCTGGCTACTTCAGAGGACTGGACTCAAACCAGCTGCACTAACTGCCTAGCTCAGTTCACCACTTTAAAAAGCCACATGTGAGATCAGCCTTGCCATTCCAACCAGGTCTGGTGTTTGTGGGTGGAAAGATGGGACTGCCTCCCTGCATCAGCAGAGGAAAGTGATGTGGAAGACTATGGGACTAAACAGAGAAAAGTATGGGCCAGGGATGCTGGGTCCGAGCCTTCGATCAGCTGATGTAAGTGTGCTGGTGCGGGCTGTGTGCCTCGATTCCCTGGTGTTCGGAAAGCAGATCTCTGTTGAAGTGCTTGTCAAGTGCTGCCTGAGCTTGTCTGGGAAACACTGGTGGCCTCTGTGACAGACTCTCCTATGACCAAGAGCTTTGCCGCATTAAAATGTGATCTGTCCCATTAAGCTGTCATATGAAGCCTATAAATAACTCCAGAGATGAGGTCCCAAGACAGCCTTTCACTGTTACCATTTAAAACAAATATTGTTGATTTACAGCCAGGTTGTTGAGGTGGCCGCTGTGTCCCGGACCTCATCATTTTCCTCAGTATGGCTCAGGAAATGGGACCTGACAATAACCCCAAAGTGGAGAGATCCTGCCTGGTGGCCTCCCTTTCTTGGAGCTCAGTCCCCCTGAGAACAGATTCTTCCCATCCCCTTTATGCTCCTATTATACTACTAAAAAGACTCACCTTCAGCCTCCAGGATCCTCTACAGATAACAAGCTCTGTGGTGCTAATGCTCCGATGTGATGACCCTGGCTGGCGAGATGGCTCAGCAAGGAAAGGCGCTTGTTGCCAAGACTGACAAGCTGAGTTCGATTCCTGGGACCCACGTGGTAATAGGAGAGAACTGACTCATAAGTCGTCCTCTGACTTCCACATGTGTGCTGTGGTATGTGTTCACACACACACACACACACACACACACACACACACACACACACACAATGTAATTTTTAAAATACTACATAATACTTGCATAAGACTTATGCAATATCATAGGCTTAAAATCATCTCTTAATTGCTTATGATGACCAATAACACTATAAATTCTATGCAAATAGTTGTTACTACCTGTAGTACCTAGGGAATAATACTGGGAATTCTGTGCCTGTTCAGTACAGATATAACTATCATATACCTATTTTTGATCTGCAGCCAGCTAGACCTTCCAACCTGTAATTACAGAAAGCTGATTTCATGTAGTGTTTACCCTTCCAAGAATTCCGATTTAATGGGAGCTGAGATTCATATTCTGCTTGCAAGGTAGAGAAACTTTCAGTGGTTTCCTGGGTGCAGGTTAATATGTCACTTGTTAATAGGCTAAAAGAGACTTTCTTGGCTCAGAAACCAAGGACATGGGTCTCATGTCCCATGAGATTTGCAGAGAGGATCACATGATACCAGCACACACAATGGGCTGCATTCCAGGGAGGAAGCATGCATCATGCATGCTGGCCTCCTGTTCAGAAAGGGGTGGTTTTTTTGATGGCAGCATCATGGGCAGGTCCTTAGCTCCAGTGGGAGGAGCTCTTCTCTCTTCCTAGCACCAGTACACTTATAGTCTGGAACAGAGGCTAAGTCTCCCTCATTCTTGATGCCTGCCAAGCTGCCAGACACCCCTAGATATTTGTCTCCACAGGGACCACAGATTATTATTACAATGACCTTTCTGAATCAATTCCTTCCCCAAATTTTGCAAGCAACCATCAGTTTCCATTTTGATGGCAAATAAACAAAGCAGGCCCTGTGAGGAAGCTACAGAGCCACAGTGCTTGGCTCTTTGCTAGGGCAAGCTGGTCAGCCATAAAGAGTGTAGTTGGCAGGTTCCTCTGCAGTGTTCGGGCTGAGGCTGCCTCCTTTTCAGATAGGGGCCAACTGAGCCTCTCCAGACACCACTAACAGTGGAGTCTGATCATCTGTGCCCAGATGTGTCTCTACACCAGGCTTCCTACCAAGCTATGAGGAATTTTTTCCTTGCTGCACCTGATGAGGCAATCATACTGAACCTTCGTTCTCTCCATCTCTAGATCTTGGTGGGAAGCCTTCTTGTTCTGGGGACCTTGTCTCCTATCCTCTCATCCCAAGTGGTCCTTGGGATCTTTTGCATTTCAAACCCTGTCTTGGCATCTGTTTCTGCAAGTGCTGAATTGAGGATGTGACTAGACCAGGATGCTTACTGCTCGATGAAGGACAACCTGATAAACGGAGATAGAAAGTTTCCTCCAGTATCTTTGCAGCTGGAGAACTGGGGACTCCTGTGATGGAATGTCTCTGGAGCCAGCACCCTGTGCCATCACACAGTGTGGGGCAGCCCATCCAGGGTATTTCATTATCACCTCCTATAGTGGTATTTTATTTGTGCTGAAATGTGATTTTATTTGTATATTAATAAATAAAGTTGCCTAGGGGTCAGAGCTATTAGCAAGCCATAGGAAAAGCCAGGGCGGTGGTGGTGCACGCCTTTAATCCCAGCACTTGGTAAGCAGAACTAGGTAGATCTCTGTGTGTTCAAGGATACAGCCAGCATTGGAGACACACACCTTTAATCTCAATACCAACCATAGAAGACCTGGAGTGACCTACAGATAGGCAGTGATGAGACGGTCATGTGGTTGGGTTTACAACCAATGAGAGGGAAGAACAAGAACTCTTTATAAGACAAACGCACAGGAAGTAGCTCCCTTTTTGGAGAGGTCTCTTGGCGGAAGAAACTGGCTGGCGGCAGGTGGTAAGGCTCTTAGCTCTGACCTCTTGGGCTTTTATCTTTACATTGGCTCCGTGTTTCTTATTTAATAAGACGGTTGGTTACATCTACAACCTCCCTTTTTCCCAGGAACCTCTGCACAACCAGATTGTGTTCAAGCTATATTCCTGGTTGAACAGGACAGACTTTCTTGTCCTTGAGGGCTCAGCTTAAGGTTACTGTCCTGCCAGGTCCCCATGGCCTTATCACTGTAGTTTGTGAATCTGTCCCCTGTTGGGTGGCAGCCTTTACTGCCCATACTGGCTTTACATATTGACTGCATGCTATTCCCAGGGACTAACACAGTCCATCCAGTATGTGCTGAATAGAAATTACTGTGTGATCAACAAGTGGGAAATTACTGATTCCAGCTGCTGCTTCCTCCTATTACCTTTTTTGTTCTTCTCTCAGATGTCCTCCTTGTCTTAAATATGGTCAAGATTCCTTGGCTTCCCCCTTTAAAAGAGTTATTTAATTATATACATGTATAAATGTATACATCTGTGTATGGGTGTATGTGTATGAGTGCAGTGCCTGCAGAGGCCAGAAGGGGATGTCAGATATCTGGAGTGGAGTTACAAGCAATTTTGAGTCATCCATGGTGGAGCCTAAGAACTGAACTCCAGTCCTCTGCAGGACCAGCAAGTGCTCTTAATGGCTGATTTGTTTCCCCTTACACTACTCTATGTACTCAGTAAGCTCTGAGAGCATTAGCAGCTGGTAGCTGGTGCAACTGTGAGAGGCCCCGATGGCTTTTGTAGTCTCTTACCCAGGCTTTGAACATCTCTGTGGGAGTGCTCCAGCCCAGTGTTCAGAGATGTGGATGCTCCCTTTGGTGACTCTGGAAACCCCACAGAGGTGAAGGAAGAGCCTCAGAGCTGTAGGGGCTTCCCCAGACAGGAAATAGTGGAATCTCTGGAACTTATCACTGTGACTGAGACACAGAGAGTGCTTTGATCAACCTGATGGCCACTTCTGAAAACGTCACAATCTACCCCACCTCCTCTCCAGGCCTTTTCCTGGAACAGGCCCTGATCATTTAGAAAATGTCCTGTTTGTCTGGAAGCCAACACCCTCCCACAGCACACCATGTTCCTGAACAACCAAGGTCTGGCAGGGTTTTCAAACTCCTGGGGACGTCTAGTCCAAGTTCTCTAAGCAGTTTTATGGCATGTCTCATAACCCACACCTAAGACCTACTCTTAAGTTGAGCCAGCTTGAGAAGGCTTTTGGACATCCATGTGAGTGGTTAGTGCCACTCATCTGTTTATCCATCTCAAACCATGGCTAGCAAGGCTGTAACCTGAGACATCATTGTGGGTGAAAACAAAGGAAGAAGAGTTACATTGGCACGATGCCCACACAGTGATTCACCCGGTAGACCTCTTGCTCAACAGGGGCTGCCTGAGGCCAGTCCTTGCCTATTCCCACTGCTGTTCCCAAGGCTTTGGAAAACACTCTTCCCCTTTCGGTACCGCATGAGACAGCATCTCTCAGCATCCCACTAACACCCTTGCACTCCCCTCTGTGGTCTTCCCATCATTCATCTGCTGTGGAATAATCCTTCTGTACACTGTGTGAATGTATGTCGCTAGGACTGGCTTAGTAAACAAGCTGACTGGCCAGTAGCTCAACAGGATAAAGTTAGGCAGGAGAGCCAAACTGAGAATGATGGGATGTGGAAGGGCAGAGTGACAGGAGTCACTAGCCAGACGGAGAACGAGTCAGACACACAAAATAGAAATAAATAGAAATTAAGTTGTAAGAATTAGTTAGGACAAGTTTGAGCTATTGGCCGAGCATTTATAATTTATATTAAGTCTCCGAGGCAGTTATTTGGAAAGCGGCTGCTGGTTAATTGGGGGCGGTGGTCGGGACAGGAAAAGTCTGCTAACATTCATCTTGTGCCTTTTCCCTCCTCCCACAACTACGACTCTCACCACTACTTCTTTCCATGGGTGTGTCAGTTGTTTTAAACAAAAAATGTGCTCACACCGTCTGCCTTTCTCCCTCAATATTTTATTGGAAAATTTTCCCCAACTGCTACTAAAGATCTTCAATATATCACTCCTCTTTGTTGTAAAATATTTATTACAGTATTCTACCATGGGCCATAATTTGCTTCACTAGCTCCTAGTTTTTGACATTTAGGGTGTTGTAAAAATTATACCATCATAGTAATGCTACAGTGAACCTCGTTTGATGTAAATCTTGGCATACTACCAAGATCATCTTGGCGTGGGCTGATCAACACCTTTACTGGATATTTAAGTGAATAAGAAGCAAGCCTGTGTCCTGGTAAGCAACTGAAATTGGGGGCTGTTTGTTACCAGCTCTGTCTCATTGTTGGCTAACAATGAGCTTGAAGAAGCTCCAACTTGGAAATCCACATACCAGCACTTAAGGAGATCAGGAACCGGTCTGCACCCTCTCTTGGTGCATTTGGGTGTCACAGCCCATTGGTCCGGGCCAGTCATGTGGCCCTACCTACCTGCACATGAATTTGGTCCATGTGCCTATGGAACAGAGGTGTGCAAATAGGTTGGTAATGTCAGTGTCCCTTGTGGGTCAGGGTTTGGCTTTCTCTCATGATGGGTGTCACAGAATTTTGGTCACTTCTTAAAAAGTGAATTTATAATATGTAAACAGCTCTGCCCCACTGAGAAGTCTCAAACGTCATGTTGTTTCCTTGATGTTTGCTTGAACCGAATTTTAATTTGAAATTATATTATATTTTTTTTTACTATTGTTGAGAGTAAGAACTTTTTCCAGGAGATGTGTTTTTATTGGCATTTGTTTGTTTATTACGTGTAGATATGTGTGCACCTGTGCTCATGTGGCGGCCAAAGATTACCCTCAGGTATTATTCCTCAGGAGCTGTTAGTCTCCACCCTGGCAGCAGCCTGTCTCTGCCACCAAAGCAGTTAAGTTACGTCATCACCCATCGCCAGGTGCCTTTCCACCGTCAGCTGTGCGACATGTGCACCCCTTAAAAGTGCCTGCCAGGCACAGCTCTGCACCCTTAAAAGTGCCCGCCAGGCACAGCTCTGCACCCCTTAAAAGTGCCCGCCAGGCACAGCTCTGCACCCCTTAAAAGTGCCC
>CABHPQ010191043.1:0-10766 GCA_902168405.1 Peromyscus aztecus
ATCTCTCAGTTTCTGCCTGTAGCCTGCAGACCCACTATGCTATCTCTGTTTCCACCTGTAGTCTGAAGACCCACTATGCTATCTCTTAGCTTGCTTTCACTCTCAACTTTCCCTTGGAACTTACAGGAACACACTCGCACAGTGTTCCACTTTGCGACCCTCTCTCTCTTCCTCCACAGATTCAGATTTTATTACAACAGCATGGCCTCAGTACAAATCAATGGCCAAAATTGGCAAACTTGATTTCCAAATTCTCACAAATTGTTAACAACTTCTACTGCCATAAACAAATGGTCCCCAAATATTTTATACCTAAACTTGCTCTGCTACACTTCCAAAGTCCCTTACCTCTGAGGCTGTACTTCCCCACTCCTAAAAATCTTTGATCTCTATGATTTTTTTTGCACTCTGTTCTCACAAAAAAATAACAATATCTTAAGATTATGCTGTAAACTTCTACCTCAGTATTTGTAAATTACTCATTGGGTATGGTTTAAAATCTGTATAATTTGTAACAAAATTTGGCTTTGAACTTATAACAAAAGGCTTATAATTAAGATTCTAGACATGGGTATATATATATATGTGATTCAGCTCCTGTTTAAGGTGTGTGTGTGTGTGTGTGTGTGTGTGTGTGTGTGTGACTTGGATTTAATATATGTGTGAATGTAAGATGGATTTAATTCTGCGTGTATGTATATATAACTTGGATTCAACTCTATGCGTATATGTGCGTATCACTTAACTATTGTTTAGAAAACATGTTTTAAGTAGCAACCATGCAGCTCTCCTCCATCTTGGCTGGTGACTTCATCAGGATGTAGATGGCCACATGACTGGCAGCCATCTTTACTGTGGAGGCCCACAGAGGCAGGCTCCCTAGTAAGGCCTTACTCAAGAGCAGAAAGTCTGAACTTGCTTTGCCCAGCAGGGCTGCATTATAAGTGATTTGGTCAAAGGCGTGGTTGCCAGGTGTTTTGAAGGGTCTACACTTGTTGGTGCTTTATACCTTGGCCTTGAAAGGAGGAGGTCTTTTGCCCTCTCCTTACTGATGTATAAAATGCTCATCATGAATAAACTCAGGCTGACTCCTCACTCCTTCCTCCAAGAACCCTTCAACAGATTGGGGCTGGACCCCAACACTTTACTAAGGTTAGAGAGTATGTATCATGTACTAATGAACTCTCTGTTCATTGTATCTCCCTTTAGACTAAGGAAGCAACAACTCTCAAATATTTTGGATTGGTATGGACTTTTGTATGATGATAGAAATGTAAGGTTATATTTATTACAACATACTGTGTATGTGGTTCAACTCTGGTTTAGAATATACTCTTATATGGTGATAAAATTTTAAGATCATAAAGATCTATTCAGGTTAATAAAAGCTGACTTAGAGATTTACACCTAAGTACTTATGTCTTTGCCAAGTGTTCAACATCTAGGGAACTTAGATAAGTGACAACATGTATTTGACAAATAAGGCATTTGATAAGGAAGATATATATTCTATAATGGAGTTTCTGGTCCTGAGAGGGTCCTTTTTCCAGGGTTGGGCATTTGGACAGGGGCCCCCATGGCTTGTCAAGGGCAGTGCTGGCCTCTGGGCTCCCTCAATCCCTGCTCACAGGCCCCATTTCTCCTGTTCCCATTTGGCTCTGGGGATCTTTCCCCTGTCACTTTTTCTTGCCTTAGCAGTTTGGAACAAACTTGTCCCACTTTCACCTGTGGAATGACCATTTTGGTTTCTTTACTCAGCCCATTATCTATGATTAAAAAGTTTTATTTTGATATTAGAAGAGCTTCAATTCAAAATCATTATTTTTAAGGCTGAACTTAACAGGGATGGAACATAAAGTCCTAGTCTTATAAAACCTACTAACTTATTATAAACAGTTAAAGATAATTAAGAAGTGCATGTTAATGATCAAGGATGATTAAGAAAGGCAAGTTAATGGTCAGTCACCTTAAACATGAATGGAACGTAAATTCCAAGTCTTATGAAAGCTGCTAACTTATTGTAGACTGTTAAGGAACATAAGTTAATAGTCATCTTATAAATGGTCAAATTCTTTAATTGTAGTCATGCTTAGTAGCAATATAGTTAATTACAGGGATAAACCTTACTTAGTTTCCTGTATATGTTTTCAAAGTTAGGCTTAAAACAAGTAACTAGAAACAAGCAAAGTTTGTCTATTCAGATATACCTAATAGGTAGATGGTCCTCAAATTCAGAGATCTGCAGAATATGGCATTTAAAGTGTTTAATAGAAAAGTTTTTCATAAGCAGCACTCATATCTCCTCCAAAGAAGATGGATGGACACAGAAGAACCTTCACCTGGTTCTTGCTTGAAATATAGCACCAGCCACGGGGTGAAAAAAAGTGTCTTTCACCTCAGCTGCTGCCAAGACCCTGTCCAGACTGTGGACATGTAGGACACTGGGGACTCAATTGCCCCACTTTGCCTAGACGAGGTAGGTTGGTTCCCCACCCCCCACACCCTCAAGTTTCTACTCCACAGGAAAGTCTGTCAGATCTTCTGGGCCTGGCAGCTGAAGACTGATGCTGCCTGAGACCTCGGCCCCAACGACCATGGAGGACCCTGGAGTAGCTGTCTAGGTGGCCAGTGAGTCTCTGTCATTTTTAGTAGATTCAGAAGCTGCTTGCTCTGCACTTCTTACTCAGGTGAAATTTCTCCTCCTCAGAACTCTGATGGTACCTGATGACTCGGCTAGCGACAGCTTTGTCAACTCAGCAGCAACCAAGGCTTCAGCAGCCTTCTCAGTCCTCTGTGTGTAAAAGTCAGGCCACAGGCCTCTCTCCTAGAGCCACTAGTAGGTCTAGACACAGTTTACCTTGTTACCACACTCAGACAAGAGATAAACTCAAAGAAACAGATGTCAATGCATCTTTTTCCTATTCCCTTATTTAAAGGAACTCACTCTACAGTGACTGCCCCAGTAATCAACCACCTGTGTCTCCTGGTGAATTAGATAGAAAGAAGGTGTTTTAAGGTGTAAAGTTTATGTGAGGATATGAAAGCTTGAGTTGAGGATCTAAGAACACGTTTTAGGGTCTAAGGTTTTCAGGTGTGTAAGTGCAGGTTATAAAGGCTGGAAGGCACGGAGGCCTAAGTGGTGATATTTTTAAAAAGTGGTTTAAGGTGTATAAAAGAATGAAACATGTTTGTGATTTCCTTCCTTTGCTCTGTTACTCTTGTATCAAGACTCCAAAACTTCTTAGCCTTAACATTAATCAATGGAATTCTGATAAGTTCAAGATTTTAAATTCCCTTTAGTTATTTTTTAAGTATAGACTTAAAAGTGTTCCTCGCCAGGTGGTGGCGCACGCGGCCTTTAATCCCAGCACTCGGGAGGCAGAGCCAGGCGGATCTCTGTGAGTTCCAGGAAAGGCGCAAAGCTACACAGAGAAACCCTGTCTCGGGGGGGAAAAAAAAAGTGTTCCTCATTGTGCTAAAAACATCTGTCTAATCTATGTACATCCAGTCTTCTGGATAGAGAAAAGAGTGGTCATGCTTTTAATCAGAATCTCAAAGGCGTGAGTCTACTGTGTTTTCTACAAAAATGTGGATTTCAGTACAGATTACAAACAGTGGGAATGTTAATGTGTCTAAAACTTATTTCTTTTTGTAAACACAGAAAAATTCTTGTAAGCTCCAGGGAGTTAAGCACAGGTCAAATGGACTCCAGATAAGTACTGTTAATCAACAGCCTAAGTTTCCCCACCTACTGCCTGTTCCTGAGGGTGGGATTTCCCCCACCTTTCCCTGGTCTTGGAACTCCCCTCCCCCAATTACCAGAACTAAGAAAAAAATTTCCCCCTAAACTTCACTTTATCTTCTGCTCTGCCAGGATCCTGCCAGGTCTCCTCAAAATCTGCATCTAGGACAGCATAAAAATGGCTATGCCCAAGGGGTCCAACCTCACAGGCCGCTTCAGTTAGGCCTGAACTTTCCTAGCTCCTAGCACCAGAAGATCCCACCAGGCCCGGACAGTGAGTGAGACAGCCAGCTATCTCAAGTCCAGCTCCCCCTCCAAGACAACAGGAAGCAGTCTAGAGGACACAGCGCCCTCATTCCCACCTCACCTGCTACTCCTTCCTACTTCCTCACCTTTTTATAATGAACAAAAGGGAGGTGTGTTAGATTCCACCCTGGCAGCAGCCTACCTCTGCCTCCAAAGCAGTTACGGCATCGCCCGGTGCCTTTCTACAGTCAGCTGTGCAGCATGTGCACCCCTTAAAAGTGCCCTCCGGGCACAGCTCGCACTCCTGTCTCTCTCCTTCCTCTTGTCTCTTCCCTGTTCTCTGTGTGTCTGCCTGCCTGCCTCATGTCCCCACTCTGACATGGTCTTTCACTCTCCCCCTCCCCCACCCCAATAAGCCTCTTGCACTAACTCTGCTGTGCATGGCGTGTTTGCTTAGTGGCATACCTTGACAGGGCCCTTGGAAAGGTACCCACTTGGCCTTTCGGTTCTCCCCTCTTCCTGTGGTGACCCTTGTTCTGGGGTGTGTTGCTATCTCCTGTTGTTGCTCATGATAGATCTCACTTCTCTTTCCTTGTTGAGGTTAGAGCAAGCAAACCTCCAAAAAAAAAAAAAAAAAAAAAAAAGCCACTCCCTGCACTTCAGGCCCCAGAGAGGGGAACAGAAAGTTTGGGAATGCCCAGGACATTTCCAGAGACATTCTGGCATCCATGGTCAGGGACGGTGAATGCCTTAAGAGAGCTCAAGGTACAAGGCACTTTCCAAGAATCATAAAAAGGGTGTGTGTGGAATTCAGCATCTTCTCATGCTTGTGGCCTGCAGAACTCACGCAAAAGACCTGAGAAAGTAAGACTCTCAGAGAGGTTAGCTGCTGTTGAAAAGCTCTATGGATGAGAAAAACCGGAATAAATGCAGACAGGTCTCAAGGCTGACTGAAGGCTTTAGAGGTGGCTCAGTGGGTAAGAGTGTTTTCCACTCAAGCATGAGACTCTGAGTTGAAGTCCTCAGCACTCATGTAAAGAGCCAGGCTTGCTGCACACACCTTTAACTCCAGAGTCGTGAAGATGGAAGCAGAAGGATCTTGGGGGCTGGCTGGCAGCTGCCTAGCTCCAGGTTTAGTTGAAGAAAATAAGGTAGAGAATGATGGAGTAGGGCACCTGGCCTCTTTTGGCCTTTGTACACACACACACACACACACACACACACACACACACACACACACCCCTACATCTGAAAGAACAAATGCATAATTTTCAAGTCCATGTGGAATATGACAGCAAGAAATGCTATCCACAAAGTCATTATTTCCTCACAGAGCTGGTAATTGCAAGATGATTTTCTAAATGACTTCCTGATTGTGATGGAGTTTAAAAGACTCTCCGTGTGGTGGAGGTAAAGTCATTGGCAGTTTATCCTCTATTTCTGGGCTTTGTACCTGTGATTCAACCAGTTGTGGATAGGAAACACATGGAGAAGTTAGTGCCTTGATTCTGTGCAGATCTTTCCCTGTAGCTTTCCCTAAGCAATACAACGTAAGAGCCATCCAGGTCCTTACACTTTGTTATATGTGTGACAGAGATCCTAGACGCGATTAGAAGCCACATTCACAGTCTGCAACAATAGGAACATTTTATAGAAGATATTGGAGCATCCACAGGTTTTCAGGGAGGGGGTCTTAGACACAAAAACCCAAGGCTATCAAAAATAGACCTACCAAAGTGTGTATTGGAATGCACTATCCAAAACATTAGCTATCAAAACTTCAGGGATGCAGCTGAACCAGTTGTCTCAGGGTTTATGTTGCACTGATAAAGTAATTTAGGAGGAAAGGGTTGCTTTGGCTTCCATATCTCAGTCACAGTCCATTGAGGGAAGCTAAGGCAGGAACCTGGAGGCAGAACGGGTGCAGAGGCCATAGAGGACGCTGCTCACTGGCTTTCTCCCGTGGCTTCTCAGCCTGCTTTCTTATTAAACCTGGGACCACCAGCGCAGAAGTGCCATGTCCACAGTGAGCTGGGCCCTCCCACATCAATCAAGAAAATGCCATGTAGACTTGCTTACAGAAGGAGGTCTCTTCTCAGTTGAGGTTCCTCTTCACAGATAATTCTAGGTTGTGTCAAGTTTTCAATTAAACCACTAGCACACAGTATTCAGAGGGAAATAAATTCTTGGATTGGAGAAGAAATGTCCAAACTTAATGAGCAAAGCGGCAAACACAAAAGCTCCTTGATTTGAGTAAAGATGCACACGATTGTCTAGTACATAAGGGACTGAAATCTACCAGCTTTCATGAAGCATTAAAAAATAGACTAACTTAGGGGCTGGAGAGATTGCTTCGTGGTTAAGAGCACTGGCTGTTCTTTCAGAGAACCCAGGCTGAATTTCCAGCACCCTCATGGTGGCTCAGGACCATCTGTAACTTCAATCTTCAGGCCTCTGAGGGCACTGCAGACATGGTGCAGGCAAAACACTCGCGTAAGTGACAGAAGAAGTACAGACTTGGGGCAGGAGTTGGGAGCAGCCAAGAAGACTGCACAGGTGAGCTGCACTCAGGATGAAGACACACAACTATGAACACAGGAGGGCTGCAGCACAAGCCTGTGAGTCAGAATATAGAGGCAGGGGGATCAGGAATTCAGGTCATCCTTGACTATATAGAGTTGGAGGCTAGCCTGGGCTACATGAGGCCCTGTCTCAGAAAACAAAAATAGTAAAAAGTAGGAAGCTGGGTGAAGTGTCTCACAGCTCTAATTTTAACACTTAAGAGGCTGAGGAGGCATGAGTTTGAGGCTAGCCTGGGCTACAAATTGAGATCCTTTCTCAAAATATAAAGAAAATAAAAGCCAGAAAAAGAGGGGGAAGGGAAGGAGAGAGAAAAAGGGAGACAGACAAATAACATATCATCAACAAGGAAACTCTTAAAAAACAGGTAATTACTTCTGAAAATGGAAGTTCACAAACCTTAAAAATTGAGTCTAAACAGATCTTAAACTACTGAAGAAATGGCATGGGTGGTTTAAATGCTTCTCTGCCTGATGTGACACAAAATGCCAGGAGCAGATGGTTTTGCCAGGAATTCTATCAAACAGCCAAGGAACAGTTCCCATACAGAGTGTTCCAGAGAAGAGGTCTCTGTCTGACTCACTTTCTGAGGAACTGCCTTATAAAAGCAGACAGACAGTCCAAGAAGTGGAAAGGCACCTCCCCTCCAGTACAGACCCCCCGTGTGGTAACACTGGAGTCCGGCCATGCATCACGGAAGGGGCTGTGCAAAGTGGCTTATTTAAGGGCTGTCAGATTGGCTGTGCAGTGAGAGTCTGTTCAGGTAATTTCCCACAATAACCATTTAAAACTCTACAGCCACTGATAGTTCACCCTCACCAGACACTGGGAACAGAAGCTGCAGACAGCCCAAGAGCCAGACCATGAGTAGTAAAATGCCAGGATCTTTTTCAAAATTTTATTTTAGATTTATTACTTTTAATGAGTGTTTTGTCTGCTTGTATGTCTGTGCACCATGTACATGCCTGGTGCTTGAGGATCCTGAAGAGGGCATCAAATCCCTTAGATCTAGAGTTATAGATGGTTGTGAGCCACCACATGGGTACTGAGAGTTGAACCCGGGTCCTCTGCAAAAGCAACAAGTGCCTCAACTGCTGAGCCATCTTTTCAACCCCCAGAATATTTTATTTTCTGCCTTCAAAATAAAAGCATCCATTTACACTTGTTTATGAATGGCTGTGTTTTAGTTTGATCTATGTATGTACTGTGCAATGGTTGAATAAGGTTAAGTACCTTGATATTATTGGTTCTTTATGTGGAAATACTCAAATTCCCATTTTCTAGCTTTTAAAAAATTAAGGTGGCACACTTCTTTACTCCCAGCACTTGAGAGGCCAGAGGAGGAGCTCTGTGAGCTTGAGGGCGGTCTGGGCTACAGAGCATGTTTAGTCCAGCCAAGGCTAAGTGGTGAGACTGTGTCACCCCAGGTAGTGTATTTCCTGTCTGCTCCCAGTGCGTTGCACATGGCTTCTGCTTTGGAGGAGCTGTAGAAAGACCTAGAAGAGGTAAAAGTGTTGCTGGAAAAGTCCACCAGGAAAGGAGCATGTGATGGTCTCACAGATGAAAGTTCCAAGACTGAGACACAAATAAAGAACAAGATGCAACCACAGGAGAATACAGAACTTCTTGACAACAAGTAGCTGCCAGCATGGTTGCTCTCGTCACAATAGCATACACAGTGGATGGGATCAGTCAGATAAATCTGTGAAAATCGACATTCTCTTAACGAGTTCATCAGCTTCCCACGGAGAATGTGAGTACACTTTGCAGAGAGGTCAGTTCATCTTTTGGTGAAGAATCTCAATGGTAAGAGTCACTCCGTGATTGTGAACAGTCATTCAAAACCCATCTCAGTGGAAGGCAGTTCAAAAAAGGAGAGGGAGGCAGAAAACACTCAATGAGACCACTTGGAAAGAGTACCAAGAAAAGGAAGCCTCCTAGTGAGGGATTAAGGAACATTCTAAACAGTTCATGAAGCTGGAGAGGATGGCATGAAGGGAACCATCTATAAATTGTAGGTAGAATGAAGAGAGAAGCTACAGAAAAAATTTGAGACTTTAATTTCCCTTGGAAACTGCCATGGAAATGCTCGTTTCCAGCAGGGAACATTGTTGAACTGCATGTATAAATTTAACTGATGACTATTTGCATAGCCTTCTAAGTAAAGACAGCAGATTCTCCATTTCTTACCGGAGGATTTGATTTAAATAAATGAGCTTATTAAATTTCCTTCTTCATTCACACTCTGGTCATTTTGTTTAAGAAAAGTGATGTAATTTTCTTATTGAAATATAAAAGGAGCCTTACATAATGAAAATGCTACATTTTGTTCAGGATGGGAGGTAGAAAACAAGTGTTTGCTTGCCTGTAACTGACTGACATCAGCTCCCACTCATGTAAAAATAAGAGTAAAACCAGAACTTCTGCATAAAATTCAAATTTGTACATGAACTCAAAGCCACAATAGAGCTGTCATCCTTTTTGACCAGCTTAAGCTATGTGCAAACTGCACATTACCATGTACTACTAACTGAACCACAAATGTTATTACCTTGATTTAAATATTTATTTATGAATATAAAATTGAAACAAAATATAAATGGTAAAATAGGCAAGCATCTTTGTGTGGTGAATACTGCCTGCAAACTTGGAAAATCCATCTAGTCTTGTGTTCAATTAAGATGAAGTTTTACTCTAAAAAATAATTTATGGTACATTGAGGTTGTCTTGCCATCCTACTTAGACCAAAGAGCTTTGACTCTTTGGTCTAATTGTGTCTTAGAACCTCCATCTCCCCTTAGTTAAAGAGATAAAGCAGAGAAAATTCTGTCTGTTATTACTCTTTCCTATTACCATTGTGAGATATTAAAGGGTAGGGGGAGGTACAGGAATTCCCAAGGAGGAAGAAGTAAAGCTGAAAGATTCTGCAGATGCTATGAGCACTGACACAGCTCATGTGAGGGACTCTGTGCTCAAACGTCAGGATCAGGGCGAGGGTTTAGCCTGGATATACGCAAAGAACACGGTAATCACCCATGGCCCACAGAGACTTGAGAATGGCCACTGTGTTTCATCGATGTGCCAGCCAACAGCTTAAATTTGCAAATGTAACAAGTTGATCTTCAAAAGCTTGTGTGGAAGAAGGATGGACAAAGAACAGGATTGGTACAGGTAGGGGAGTAGCTCGCCAGGTGTTTAGCTACATTATAGAGTTAAAGCTGTGAACAAATGGTTCAAAGGAACAGAAGAGAGAACCTGGGTACATGAGGCAATTGGTGCCGAGGCTGGACTTGTACCAGGGAGCTCCCCTCAGGCAGTTCAATACTCACTGAAGGAGGGATTGGATAGACAGAATCAAATCATGTTATGCCATTGCTAAACAACTCCAGCTGGATTACAGGCTAAAGGAAAATCAAAAGAGTGTGTGTGTGGGTGTTGGTCTGGGGAAGTTGATATGGGAGAAGATAATAATAAATTGTCAAAGATTTCTCAAAAGGGAAAAATTATGTAATAAGAATTAAAAGCAAATATAGAAGGCAATATTAAAAAGCAAGCAGGCAAAATCTAGGAAATATTTGCAAACATAAGCAATCAAGGCATGAAGAGCATATAACAACTTTTCAGAGTGTTGAGACAGCTCAGCTCATAAGGTAAGTGTATTTGGTGTTCTTACAGATGACCTGAGTTCAATTCCCAGTATCCACATTGGCCAGCTTACAACGACCTGTAACTCCAGCTCCAGGGGATCCAATGACCTCTTCTTGCCTCTGTGGGCATTGCATCATGCACATACCCACACATATACACACATATATGTGTAATTAAAAAATAAAACATTAAAAAATCCCTTCAGTTTCTAATGAAAAGTAGTCAACCTGATAGAGCACAAAAGAATAAGAAATGGGGCTGGAGAGATGGCTCATCCAGTAAAAGCACTGACTGCTCTTCCAGTGGACCTTGGTTTGGTTCCCAGCACCCACATACTGGTTCACAACCCCCTGTAAACTCCACTTCCAGGGGCTCAGATGTCTCTTTCTGGCTTCTGCAGGTACCAAATGCACAAGTGTTGCATAGACATACATACAGGTAAAGTACTCATACACATAAAAACGAAAAATGACATCAAGAATGTTTTTAAAAGCCACATGGAATATATATATATATATATATATATATATATATATATACCTAAAATTGC
>CABHPQ010191043.1:10866-20893 GCA_902168405.1 Peromyscus aztecus
TGTGTGTGTGTGTGTGTGTGTGTGTGTGTGTGTAGTTTAAGTGAAGTTATACCAGTTGGGTGATAATACCCACAAAGAACTGTAGACTAACACCCAGGGATGAAAAACGTTTTGCGTTGTTGGTTGTTGAGTTGTTGAGTCTCCAAGAGACTCTCAAAGCAATACAGGCAATTGCTGCTGGTGGTGTTTGCCTCCCAAAAGTTGAAGGTAAGTCTCTTTTTCTAAAGACACTGTGCAGTTTGGACATAGGAATCAGAGGATCTGACCTGAAAGCCTCCTTCCTGAGGGATAGCTTTAGTAGTACCAAAAGATGCTAGACTGGCTGCCAAGCCAGGAAGGCCATCAGTTGTCCCAACCCACTGCAATGCCTATGAACCACAACGGTGACCATACAGGATACCCCTAAAGAAGCAGTAGGGGCACTCATCTTGGCGTTAACCAACAGCCGTCTAATTGGACAGACGGCCTGCTCATCAGGAGGGAAATCACACCTGGTACTGAAAACCTGATCAACTACCCATAGCTAGTGAGGTCATGGATCTTGGAGGAGATCTTCCTACTCCACTTTCCTAAACCAGTATAATTCCTAACTACATTCTAAACGCACATCCTTTTACCCACAGATAAGTAGTTCTCACCCCTCATCAAAGGAACTTTTTTTACAAAGCAGGCAGAGACCATTACAGAAAGTCCCAACATGCAGAGTACAACTTACCATGGGTACCCAGGCTAATTGATAACATCTACAACAGAACCTCTACACCTAAGGCACAGTGACCACCTTAGAAGATGAGGGGGGCCAGACTGTAAGAGCCACAGGATCGGTAAGTCAGTTGTGAGATTATTTCCTCTAGATATGACAGGGAACTTTTACCAAAGGAATCTCAACAGTATGGCTATCCAAACAAGATCTGACCAAGGACGACAACAGTAGAAATCTCATGAGGCCCCACTCCTAAGTGAAGAGCTACAACAGGCAATTAACAACCACTGAGAGGAAGAATTTGGCTTACCAAGGCATGAGCCCCCATTTGGTTATCCAATACTAAGTGATCAGCCCTGGAAACATCCATACAAGAAACACTAAACAGTCTCAGAAGGTTATAGACACGTAAGCACAAACTTTACACACATCCATAATAAAAAGAGACCATGGATTGGAGATGGAAAAGGAGGGGTTGGAGGGGCAGAAATGTTGTAATTAATTAAGATAAAACTTAAAAATAAAAGAAGTATCAAAAGGCACATTATACCCACCCCCTGGGGTCAACAGAGCTAAGAATGTGCTCGTCCTCACCCAAAACTGGAAAGATGGAGCTGACCAAAGCGAGCAGATTGGGGAAAGCCAGCACTGGCTGCTCTGTAGGTTCAGTGGGTATGAGGGTCAGATGCCTCTGTCTGTGGGGACGACAGTATGGTGGTGTCAGGTTACAGATGTGCATTCTTTCCTCCAGAAAAATGCATGCAGATGTCTCAGATGCCAGGCTCTGGAATGTTCCTAGCCAGAGTGCAAGGGTAGAAACCAGTGTCAGTGTGCACATCCAGGGAGTGGTTAACGCATGGTAGTGAAGTCCACACGGTGTGGGCTGTTCTTCTAGTCAGGGGAGTGACTGGAAGAGAAGGCTGAGGTCCAGACTCTGTTATATCTCAGCCAGTGTGACTTAAAGCAGCTAACTTACAGCGGGATGCTTCAAATGTGAGAATGGGAGTTACCTGATGAGGCAAAAGGGTGTGCTCTGCCCATTAGCACATATGAAGGAGGAAAATGCAAAACCTAACACTCTGGAGGGCCTCATCGGGGTTCTGTCACTGGGGGTGGGGGCTAGACTGTGACTGGGGAGGCTGTGCAGGGTCTTTAAGGACAATGGAAACCGTGGTTGGTAATGACAGATCGGAAGTGAGTATGGTGGACCTCAGGGCCTTGCAGTCAGGACAGCGTGCATGGTGGTGGAAGGAGAAAAGCCTCCCTCGCATAGGCTCCGGATTTGAACCTTTGGGCCCCAGTTGGTGGTGCTGTGCTGTTTGGGGAGGTGTGGAACCCTGAGGGAGGAATACATCCCTGGGGGTGGGCTTTGAGCATTCAGCTTAGACATGTTTACTGTTCTTTCTTCTGCTTCCTGTGTATGGATTAAAATGTGAAACCTCAGCTTCCTGCCACGAAGGACTGTAGCCCTCTGAACCCATAGCCAGAATAAATTGCTCTGTAAGGTTTTTTTTTGTTGTTGTTTTTGTTTTTTAGTGGTGGTATTTCACCACAGTACCAAACTGTGGCTTGGGTACTTTTCCTTTTTGTAACTTTGTACTTCTTACCCAGTAGCCCTCAACTCCTCTCCTCTGGCTCCTGTCAATCACTGCTCTGTGCTCTGTTTTAATGGGTTTTGCTGTTTTGGTGGAGTTATACTATGTCTGGCTAATCTCATTTGGCATAAAATGCTTCATCTCATCCAGTGGTGTGAAGTTTTTCTCCTGGGACTCTTATAATTTCATGTCATTGCTAGAGTCCTTTATCAATTTTAAGTTGGTTTTGAGTGTGTATGTTTATCTGTGTGTGTATGCACACCAGGAGAGAATGTGTAAGCATGCACATGCATGTGGAAGTCAGAGGTCAACCACTCTCCATCTTTTTTGTTTTGTTTTGGACAGACTCTCTGAACCTGGAGCTCACATATTCAGGTAGACTGGACAGTAACCCCTAGGAATTCTCCACTACTGCTGTTTCTCCCCAGCACTGAGATTTCAGACACATACCTTGGCCTGCTGTTGGTGGTGTTCAGTGTGGGTACTGGGGATCAAACTCACATCATTCAGCACTTTCCCAGTTCCCACAGAGATTTTACCATCATCTCCTGCAGGTGTCTGTCCAGTCTCCCAGCTCCTCCTGTGGAAGAGGCTGCCTCTTGCTTGTGTGCACTCCTGTCCACTGTGTATGTGTGGATCCATCTGTTGGCTGTGTCTTCTGCCCACTGGCCTATATGTTGCCTTTTTGTTTAATGGCAGTGCCATACTGTCTTGGTGCTGGAGCTTTGCAATATATTTAGAAATCAAAAGAAACTTAGTTCTTCTTTCATAAGATGACTTTGCCTTTTTTTTAAAATCTTGGTGGTGAATTTTAGTGTTTTTGTTTTTGTTGTTGTTGTTGTTGTTTGTTTTGTTTTGTTTTTTTCCATTTCAGTAAAAACTTCCATTGGGATCTCCTAGTGACTGCCCTGACTGTGTAGCCCACTCTAAGTAGTGTGAGTGTTTGTCATGGCTCTGTAGTTTCCAACGTATCTTTCCCTTCATTTTTGTAAATTTATTAATGTTTTAATGTTTGACAATGCCCTAAATAGAATATTTTCTTAATTTCATCATTTGGACATAGAAATACAACTAATTTTTGTTGTTGTTGTTGTTGTTGTATTTTATAGCCTGTAAGTTTACTAAAGCCATTTATCCCATCCGTCCTCCGTCCCCCTTCCTATGGTTTGGGGGTCATTGATTGTGAGAGTATGTCATCTGCATAAAGGTGTCGTTTTATTTCTTTCTCCAGTCTGTAAGGTGTTTCTTTGCTTTCCTGGTCGCCATGGCCAGGACTTCACTAGGGAGGCTGAGTGTCTGTCTCTGCCGTCCGCATCACTGAGGGACACTGGCATGTGCCTTCCACATGTGCCTTTCGTTAGGTTGTGGTAAGTTCATTCTGTGTCCAGAGCTGTCGAGAGTCTTTAGTGAAGACTTTATTGGATATTTTCAAATCTGTTTTCTATATCTACAGACCATGGGATTTTCATAACTCTATTCCTATGGCCTAAAGGATGAATCGATTTGATCATAAGGTAGGATTCTTCCAATGTGTTATTGAATTCGGTTTGCTAGTGTTTTTAAGAAGTTAAATCAAACTTTTCATTGACACATAGACTTGTTCATTTTTATGGGGTGCCATGTGATGTCTTATGCAATGTTCAAAACAAGGTAAGACTCTTCTCTCATTTTGCAAAGGACCGCTGCACCATCTCATCAGCAATAAACATAAAATATAAGGCTTGCTTCTTCCCTATCTCTTTTGGCTTTGGTATCGGGGAATGATGGCCTCATGAATCAGAAAAGTTCCTCCTTCATCTTTTATTTTTGAGGAATGGTCTTTAAATCTTGTGACACGTGACCAGCAAAGCCGTCTGGTACAGTCCTGAGCTTTTCCTTTCGAGAGTTTTACTGATTATTGGTCTATTTGGCTTTTATATCCGTTAATGATTCATTCTGGGGGTGTGAGGGGACAGAGTCCAGGGACCAGAGATAGAGGATCTTATGGAGCTGGGAGATTAAAGATGTTTAGAGCCATTGGTGTATGTGACGTTCTTTATTTGGGACAAGACCATGTACCCATGGTCCCAAAGGCATTTTGTAGAGAATCCCAGAGATGTGGCTTCTTGCTAGACTAGACATACAACAGGGTTCACATTATTGCTTATTCATGGTTCTGGGACATCTGGTAGTGACAGTTTTAACTGAGTCATTCTGGAAGTCTACACTGGCACCATATTATCTAAACCTTGATCTGGCCCTCACAGCCTTAATTCCCTTCAGGGGCTAGGGTTCTAAGAACTTGTCTGTTCATTCTAAGTTGTTCAGTTTTCTGGTATGTGATTACTCCTCTTATGACACTTTCTGTGTGTGTGTTTGTGTGTGTGTGTGTGTGATT
This sequence comes from Peromyscus aztecus, assembly GCA_902168405.1. Taxonomy (NCBI): domain Eukaryota; kingdom Metazoa; phylum Chordata; class Mammalia; order Rodentia; family Cricetidae; genus Peromyscus; species Peromyscus aztecus. The sequence goes on from CABHPQ010191043.1 coordinate 15,542, forward strand.
GTTACCGTACTGTTTTTATATTCCTGACTTTATTTGTATGTGTGTTTGTGTTTTTACTTTTTCCCTACTTAAACTAATGATTTTCCAGTTCTATCTCAAAAAAAAAAGTCAATTCATAGTTTGACATTTTTTTCTGATTTTCAACTTCCTGTTTTGTTCATGAAGCCCTAATCTTTCCTGTCCCTTCCGCTGGCTTTCTGTGGCTGTTTTCTTTCCCTTTTGGTCTTTTGGTGGCTGGAGTTGGGCAGGTGATGGGAGGTCTCCCTTTGTAGACAGTCGGTGTTACAAGTTCCCTGGAGAATTGTGTGTGCCCACCCCAAGTTTTCATGTGTTACGTTTGCGTTTTCTTTTGTCTTGGGCTCTTTTCTAATCTGCCTTTAGCTTTTATTTTTTCAATCCAGGGACTGTTCAAGAGTATATTGTTTAATTTCCACGTGTGTAAATTTCCCGTCTTCTCTCTCACAGCTTTCCAGTTCCTTTTCCTTAGCGGTCTCACAAAGCACATGCTTGAAGATCAGTCCCTTGAAGGCTGTTAAGTTTCTTCCTTTTTCCTGACACACAGTCTGCCAGGGAACTTGTTCCATCTAAGCTCAGGAGGAGAGTGTGCCCTGCTGCCGAGGGTGGAATGTTCTGACGTGACTGCTCAGACCCCGTGGCTCACTGTATTGTTTAAGTCAGCTGTTTCCATATTGACTTCTGGCATGCATGCATTGTTTATTGTGGGATGTGGAGTGCTGAAGTCTCCCACGGCCCTGTACTTCTGTCTGTCCCCTCCCGCCCCCCACCAGATCTCTCCATATTTGTTCTCCATGAGTTTATGTTTATGTAATTATCTCTTTCACCTTCTGGATTTATAGGCCCTTTGAGAAGCAGCGGCAGTTTGGACCTGAAGCCTCTTTTGTGACACTTGAGTACAGGTGGCCTGTTTCCTCTGGGCTCCTGTTTGCATGGTGCTTCTTTTCTGTCCTCTGGCTCTGTGTCCTATGTACTTGCGTGGAAATCAGTTTCTTCTAAAGACTGCATAGTTGGGTGTGTTTTTTTTTTAAAGTATCTATTTAACTATTCTATGACTTTTTTTTGGATGGATATGTGTGTGTGTGTGTGTGTGTGTGGTGTGTGCTTGTGTGTGTGCATGTTCATATGTGTGGGTACATGTGTGTACAGTTGCACGTACTTGTGGGGACATATGCCCATGGAGATGCAAAGTTGATTACTCTCCACTTTATTTATTGAGGCTGGGTCTCCTGGTGAAGGCTGGGATCACAGGGCTGGTTTCTAGTGGATTCTGGAGATCCAGAACTTCAGTCCTCATACTTAGGAGGCCAGAGCTTTATCTGCTGAGCCATCGTTACAGTGCCTAGTCTCTGTCTGTCTGTCTGTCTCTCTCTCTCTCTCTCTCTCTCTCTGTGTTTTCTGGGATTTTAATCTGTTTGCATTTCAAATAATCACAGAGATGTGAGGGGCCTATTGTGGCAATTTTATTAGTTGTTTTCTACTTTCTTTCTCTCTCTCAATCTTTCCCTCTTTGTCATTGGATGATTTGTTTTGAAGTGTTACTCTGATTTACTCTTTTGCTTTTTTTCAAATTATTATTATTATTTTTACATCCCAACTGCAGTTTCCCCTCCCTCCTCTCCTCCCAGTCTCCCCTCCCCCCACCTCTTCTTTGCCTCCCCACCCCCCACCCCCACCCCCACCCCACCCCCACTCCTCCCCTGTTTCTCCTCAGAAAAGGGCAGGCCTCCTGTGGATACTAACCAAACATGGCATATCAAGTTGCAGTAAGACTAGGCACCTCCTCTTGAATTAGGACTGGACAAGGAACCCAGTATGAGGAAAAGGGTCCCCAAAGCAGGCAAAAGTGTCAGAGACAGCCCCTGTTCCCAGAGAGACTTCATCCAGCAACTGATGGAAACCCACAGCCAAACATTAGGCAGAGCTCTAGGAATCCTGTGGAAGACGGGGAGGAAGGATTGTAGGAGCCAGAGGGGTCAAGGACACCACAAGAAAACCCACATAATCTCCTGGGGGCTCACGGAGACTGAGCTGAGAGCCAGGGAGCCTGCATGAGACTGACCTAGGCCCTCTGCATGTATGTGACAGTTGTGTAGCTTGGTCTTCTGTGGGACTCTCTTGCTTTCTTCTGTGTATCTGCTGTGGCTGTTTTCTTTGCAGCTTCCTTCGTTTGTAGCTGTAGGTCTCTTGGTCTGATAAGAGCGTCAGTCACACACAGAGGTTCCACGGCTCTGCCCCCCCCCCCCCCCCACTGCTGCTGTCACCATGTTTATCTTTTACAGTGTGATCCCATCAGCGTGTTTCCTTGATCTTAGGTATAGGCATACCTTTTGTGTTCTAACTTTTTTTAAAAAATAATTTATTTAACTTTGTTTTATGTACATTGGCATCAGAGTTCCTGGAACTGGAGTTACAGACAGTTGGACAGTTGTGAGCTACCATGTGGGTGCTGGGAATTGAACAACCTGGTTCCTCTGGAAGAGCAGCCAGTGCTCTTGACCGCTGAGCCGTCACTCCAGCCCCGTGTTCTAACTTTTATACTAGAGTGTCATAGGATTCACACTTTCTGTGCCGTACGACAGCAAGCTGTGATGTCTGCTGTTGACCCTTGCTGGTGAGTTTGAAATGTTCATATCGCTGTTTTCCCATCATCCTCTGCTTCCTCATGAAAACTGTCTTCAGTGTTACCCGTCAGGCAGTTCTGCTCACTTCTGTTCACCAGCTCTGCTAGATTACTGTGTGTGCTAGTCTGGAGTTCCCCTGTATGAGATCATGCAGTCTATGGATAGAGACGTTCTTTTCCTTTTATTTTATTTGTCAACTATGGCATAAGAACTTGTTTTTTGTTTGTTTGTTTGTTCTTTAGGAAAAGTGTCCTAAAGATCACACAGCCTAGGAGGCCTCACGCCTCACTTGATCCAATTGAAAGGTGTCTTAGGAAACGTACAGTCACTCATTCCTTCATTCCTTCATTCCTTCATTCCTTCATCTGCTGAGCCTTTTCCCAGCACTCACCCTGGGCTCGCACAGTCCAGGGGGACAGCCAGGAGCAGGCCCTCCCATCATGCACCTGTGATGGGGACAGGAAAGGATGTCAGCCAGTAAGTAAGGATGACAGTCACAGCTTTGATATGATTCTAGGAGGGAGATCCCCAGGGCAGAGTATCTTGGGGTAGAGGGTGGTGCTTCCGTTCAGAGAGAGTCGTTCAGCTCAGCACTACGTCTGACCTCGAAAACTCTCCACACCTCCCTACACATGCCTGTTCCTGACCTTGTCACGCACACTTCCCAGGACAGATAGTCTATCCTCCTGATGACCCATTCCATTGCTTTCCTTCAGGCTGTGGAGAGTAAAGCCAAGTCTATAACTTGGTCCTGTCCCTTCTCTGGTCTTAGTCCTCCCCAGTGGGGGCTTATATCTCTGTGTGATCTAACTCAGCCAGGCTTCCTCTAACCCTGAACTGGCTTCCAGCTGGTGATCCAACTGAGAGCAGGGCTGAGAATTCGTGTAAGGAGACAAATGCCCTTGACCTTCTCAGGTAAAGTGTCTGTCATGCTCCCCCTGTAGAGATGGTAAGACCCATGTATTAAAGACTCGGTTCTCAGAGCCTGGGGTCTTCAAGTAATTGGGAGCCCATTTCCAAAGCGAACAGTAGGCCTTTAGCCACTTCCTCTACCTCTCTTTGCTCCATGGCCAGAAGGTGAGTGGTTGGGCTCTGCCATTTCCTCCACCACAAATCTGCCTGCTACTGGTCCAAAGCAGCGAGGCAGAGTGATCATGGACTGTACTCTCCCCAACTGAGGCAAATGAGCTTTTCCTCTTTATAAGTGAATTATCTGGGGTATTTTATTACAGTGGTAGAAATCTAACACACATGGGAAGTCCAAGGCTGGAAGCAGTTGACTAACTTGGCTGCAAATGCACCAGGTATAGGAGTCATGGCATCAACACCCATGTGGGTGACCCTGAAGTCTCCAGCAGAAGAAAGTTGAAAAGCAGAGAGCCCCAGCCCAATACTACTTCACAGCCTGGGGACTCGTTAGCACTTGCAGCATAAACCCCAGGATCTCTCTGCACAGTGACAGTCACACAGCTTCTGCCAGGGGTGCTGGGACAAACAAAGACACCGAAGCTCCTGCCATGAGGCAGACCCACGTCCTGGGGGGAACAGGCCACATCGCCTGTCTCTGATGAGTCAGGCCCAGAAAGCTGGAGACTGGAGACTGAAATTGAAGTCTGGCAGCAGGTTAAAAAGAAAGCTTGCAGACCGTTTCCTTCCTTAGATGAATTTGAACTTGAAAGGAAAGGAAACCAAGTTGGTTTCTCTCTTCTGAAGTCCCTCCTATCAGCACTTGATCATCATGGCATAGAAAGTGAAACCTCTAGTGAGGGTACAGCCCGGCTGCTGTGCTGAGGAGCGGGCTCTGGCTGTGCATGAGGGCTTGACTCCGCTGTCACCAGCTGAGTGACTTCAGACACCCTTAGTCACTGCTGCATTACTGCGAAAATGTCAGAGAAAGCAGCTTAAACAGGAGAGGAAGATGTTTGCTCTGGGCTCAATTTTGATGGTTTTGGTCCACGACAGATTGATCGGCTCCATTTTTGGGGCACACACACATGGCAGAATCATGTGGCAGAGGGAGCCATTCACCTCATAAGAGAGAGAAGAGGCTGGATTCCATAGTCCTCTTCGGGGACACACTCCCAGTAGCCCTTCCTCCAACTTGGTGCATCTCTTGAAGATTCCACCGTGTATAGTGTCATGGGCAGGGAACCATATTTCATGCATGTCCCTTTGAGGGTCATTTCTGTTTTTCACGTGTACTGTGTGTTTGTATCGTGTGGGCTCATGCAGGTAAGGCTTTGTGCACACTTACATGTGGAGGCCCATGGTTGACACTGGGAATCTCTCCTGAATCACTTTCCACCTTATTCATTAAGGCAGGCCTCTCAATTGAACCCAGACCTCACCAATTCAGATAACCTGTCTAGCCAGCTTGCTCCAGGGATCCAACTGCCTTCAGACTGTTGGAATAAGGGGCAAGCCTTCCTCATCAGACATTTATGTGAGTGTAGGAGATCTGATCTCTAGAAAATTATTTGCCCTCCAAGCCATGTGCCCAGGCCCAGCTCAGGGGAGAGGGGTCATTTGTGATCCACATATATCAGACATGTCTCTTAAACAACATGCCACCTGTATCTTCATTTGTTGTAGAGGATGATGACCCTCTGTGGGATTATTGCAGCAGGAAACAAGGGCCGATTGATGGAGGACCCAGAGCACAGGCCACTGCATGGTAGCGCTTTACAAATGTGTGGCCCCATCAACAGCCTGA
>CABHPQ010191046.1:0-10776 GCA_902168405.1 Peromyscus aztecus
ATCTCTCAGTTTCTGCCTGTAGCCTGCAGACCCACTATGCTATCTCTGTTTCCACCTGTAGTCTGAAGACCCACTATGCTATCTCTTAGCTTGCTTTCACTCTCAACTTTCCCTTGGAACTTACAGGAACACACTCGCACAGTGTTCCACTTTGCGACCCTCTCTCTCTTCCTCCACAGATTCAGATTTTATTACAACAGCATGGCCTCAGTACAAATCAATGGCCAAAATTGGCAAACTTGATTTCCAAATTCTCACAAATTGTTAACAACTTCTACTGCCATAAACAAATGGTCCCCAAATATTTTATACCTAAACTTGCTCTGCTACACTTCCAAAGTCCCTTACCTCTGAGGCTGTACTTCCCCACTCCTAAAAATCTTTGATCTCTATGATTTTTTTTGCACTCTGTTCTCACAAAAAAATAACAATATCTTAAGATTATGCTGTAAACTTCTACCTCAGTATTTGTAAATTACTCATTGGGTATGGTTTAAAATCTGTATAATTTGTAACAAAATTTGGCTTTGAACTTATAACAAAAGGCTTATAATTAAGATTCTAGACATGGGTATATATATATATGTGATTCAGCTCCTGTTTAAGGTGTGTGTGTGTGTGTGTGTGTGTGTGTGTGTGTGTGTGACTTGGATTTAATATATGTGTGAATGTAAGATGGATTTAATTCTGCGTGTATGTATATATAACTTGGATTCAACTCTATGCGTATATGTGCGTATCACTTAACTATTGTTTAGAAAACATGTTTTAAGTAGCAACCATGCAGCTCTCCTCCATCTTGGCTGGTGACTTCATCAGGATGTAGATGGCCACATGACTGGCAGCCATCTTTACTGTGGAGGCCCACAGAGGCAGGCTCCCTAGTAAGGCCTTACTCAAGAGCAGAAAGTCTGAGCTTGCTTTGCCCAGCAGGGCTGCATTATAAGTGATTTGGTCAAAGGCGTGGTTGCCAGGTGTTTTGAAGGGTCTACACTTGTTGGTGCTTTATACCTTGGCCTTGAAAGGAGGAGGTCTTTTGCCCTCTCCTTACTGATGTATAAAATGCTCATCATGAATAAACTCAGGCTGACTCCTCACTCCTTCCTCCAAGAACCCTTCAACAGATTGGAGCTGGACCCCAACACTTTACTAAGGTTAGAGAGTATGTATCATGTACTAATGAACTCTCTGTTCATTGTATCTCCCTTTAGACTAAGGAAGCAACAACTCTCAAATATTTTGGATTGGTATGGACTTTTGTATGATGATAGAAATGTAAGGTTATATTTATTACAACATACTGTGTATGTGGTTCAACTCTGGTTTAGAATATACTCTTATATGGTGATAAAATTTTAAGATCATAAAGATCTATTCAGGTTAATAAAAGCTGACTTAGAGATTTACACCTAAGTACTTATGTCTTTGCCAAGTGTTCAACATCTAGGGAACTTAGATAAGTGACAACATGTATTTGACAAATAAGGCATTTGATAAGGAAGATATATATTCTATAATGGAGTTTCTGGTCCTGAGAGGGTCCTTTTTCCAGGGTTGGGCATTTGGACAGGGGCCCCCATGGCTTGTCAAGGGCAGTGCTGGCCTCTGGGCTCCCTCAATCCCTGCTCACAGGCCTCCTTTCTCCTGTTCCCATTTGGCTCTGGGGATCTTTCCCCTGTCACTTTTTCTTGCCTTAACAGTTTGGAACAAACTTGTCCCACTTTCACCTGTGGAATGACCATTTTGGTTTCTTTACTCAGCCCATTATCTATGATTAAAAAGTTTTATTTTGATATTAGAAGAGCTTCAATTCAAAATCATTATTTTTAAGGCTGAACTTAACAGGGATGGAACATAAAGTCCTAGTCTTATAAAACCTACTAACTTATTATAAACAGTTAAAGATAATTAAGAAGTGCATGTTAATGATCAAGGATGATTAAGAAAGGCAAGTTAATGGTCAGTCACCTTAAACATGAATGGAACGTAAATTCCAAGTCTTATGAAAGCTGCTAACTTATTGTAGACTGTTAAGGAACATAAGTTAATAGTCATCTTATAAATGGTCAAATTCTTTAATTGTAGTCATGCTTAGTAGCAATATAGTTAATTACAGGGATAAACCTTACTTAGTTTCCTGTATATGTTTTCAAAGTTAGGCTTAAAACAAGTAACTAGAAACAAGCAAAGTTTGTCTATTCAGATATACCTAATAGGTAGATGGTCCTCAAATTCAGAGATCTGCAGAATATGGCATTTAAAGTGTTTAATAGAAAAGTTTTTCATAAGCAGCACTCATATCTCCTCCAAAGAAGATGGATGGACACAGAAGAACCTCCACCTGGTTCTTGCTTGAAATATAGCACCAGCCACGGGGTGAAAAAAAGTGTCTTTCACCTCAGCTGCTGCCAAGACCCTGTCCAGACTGTGGACATGTAGGACACTGGGGACTCAATTGCCCCACTTTGCCTAGACGAGGTAGGTTGGTTCCCCACCCCCCACACCCTCAAGTTTCTACTCCACAGGAAAGTCTGTCAGATCTTCTGGGCCTGGCAGCTGAAGACTGATGCTGCCTGAGACCTCGGCCCCAACGACAATGGAGGACCCTGGAGTAGCTGTCTAGGTGGCCAGTGAGTCTCTGTCATTTTTAGTAGATTCAGAAGCTGCTTGCTCTGCACTTCTTACTCAGGTGAAATTTCTCCTCCTCAGAACTCTGATGGTACCTGATGACTCGGCTAGCGACAGCTTTGTCAACTCAGCAGCAACCAAGGCTTCAGCAGCCTTCTCAGTCCTCTGTGTGTAAAAGTCAGGCCACAGGCCTCTCTCCTAGAGCCACTAGTAGGTCTAGACACAGTTTACCTTGTTACCACACTCAGACAAGAGATAAACTCAAAGGAACAGATGTCAATGCATCTTTTTCCTATTCCCTTATTTAAAGGAACTCACTCTACAGTGACTTCCCTCAGTAATCAACCACCTGTGTCTCCTGGTGAATTAGATAGAAAGAAGGTGTTTTAAGGTGTAAAGTTTATGTGAGGATATGAAAGCTTGAGTTGAGGATCTAAGAACACGTTTTAGGGTCTAGGGTTTTCAGGTGTGTAAGTGCAGGTTATAAAGGCTGGAAGGCACGGAGGCCTAAGTGGTGATATTTTTAAAAAGTGGTTTAAGGTGTATAAAAGAATGAAACATGTTTGTGATTTCCTTCCTTTGCTCTGTTACTCTTGTATCAAGACTCCAAAACTTCTTAGCCTTAACATTAATCAATGGAATTCTGATAAGTTCAAGATTTTAAATTCCCTTTAGTTATTTTTTAAGTATAGACTTAAAAGTGTTCCTCGCCAGGTGGTGGCGCACGCCTTTAATCCCAGCACTCGGGAGGCAGAGCCAGGCGGATCTCTGTGAGTTCCAGGAAAGGCGCAAAGCTACACAGAGAAACCCTGTCTCGGGGGGGAAAAAAAAAGTGTTCCTCATTGTGCTAAAAACATCTGTCTAATCTATGTACATCCAGTCTTCTGGATAGAGAAAAGAGTGGTCATGCTTTTAATCAGAATCTCAAAGGCATGAGTCTACTGTCTTTTCTACAAAAATGTGGATTTCAGTACAGATTACAAACAGTGGGAATGTTAATGTGTCTAAAACTTATTTCTTTTTGTAAGCACAGAAAAATTCTTGTAAGCTCCAGGGAGTTAAGCACAGGTCAAATGGACTCCAGATAAGTACTGTTAATCAACAGCCTAAGTTTCCCCACCTACTGCCTGTTCCTGAGGGTGGGATCTCCCCCACCTTTCCCTGGTCTTGGAACTCCCCTCCCCCAATTACCAGAACTAAGAAAAAAATTTCCCCCTAAACTTCACTTTATCTTCTGCTCTGCCAGGATCCTGCCAGGTCTCCTCAAAATCTGCATCTAGGACAGCATAAAAATGGCTATGCCCAAGGGGTCCAACCTCACAGGCCGCTTCAGTTAGGCCTGAACTTTCCTAGCTCCTAGCACCAGAAGATGCCACCAGGCCCGGACAGTGAGTGAGACAGCCAGCTATCTCAAGTCCAGCTCCCCCTCCAAGACAACAGGAAGCAGTCTAGAGGACACAGCGCCCTCATTCCCACCTCACCTGCTACTCCTTCCTACTTCCTCACCTTTTTATAATGAACAAAAGGGAGGTGTGTTAGATTCCACCCTGGCAGCAGCCTACCTCTGCCTCCAAAGCAGTTACGGCATCGCCCGGTGCCTTTCCACAGTCAGCTGTGCAGCATGTCACCCCTTAAAAGTGCCCTCCGGGCACAGCTCGCACTCCTGTCTCTCTCCTTCCTCTTGTCTCTTCCCTGTTCTCTGTGTGTCTGCCTGCCTGCCTCATGTCCCCACTCTGACATGGTCTTTCACTCTCCCCCTCCCCCACCCCAATAAGCCTCTTGCACTAACTCTGCTGTGCATGGCGTGTTTGCTTAGTGGCATACCTTGCCAGGGCCCTTGGAAAGGTACCCACTTGGCCTTTCGGTTCTCCCCTCTTCCTGTGGTGACCCTTGTTCTGGGGTGTGTTGCTATCTCCTGTTGTTGCTCATGATAGATCTCACTTCTCTTTCCTTGTTGAGGTTAGAGCAAGCAAACCTCCAAAAAAAAAAAAAAAAAAAAAAAAGCCACTCCCTGCACTTCAGGCCCCAGAGAGGGGAACAGAAAGTTTGGGAATGCCCAGGACATTTCCAGAGACATTCTGGCATCCATGGTCAGGGACGGTGAATGCCTCAAGAGAGCTCAAGGTACAAGGCACTTTCCAAGAATCATAAAAAGGGTGTGTGTGGAATTCAGCATCTTCTCATGCTTGTGGCCTGCAGAACTCACGCAAAAGACCTGAGAAAGTAAGACTCTCAGAGAGGTTAGCTGCTGTTGAAAAGCTCTATGGATGAGAAAAACCGGAATAAATGTAGACAGGTCTCAAGGCTGACTGAAGGCTTTAGAGGTGGCTCAGTGGGTAAGAGTGTTTTCCACTCAAGCATGAGACTCTGAGTTGAAGTCCTCAGCACTCATGTAAACAGCCAGGCTTGCTGCACACACCTTTAACTCCAGAGCCGTGAAGATGGAAACAGAAGGATCTCTGGGGCTGGCTGGCAGCTGCCTAGCTCCAGGTTTAGTTGAAGAAAATAAGGTAGAGAATGATGGAGTAGGGCACCTGGCCTCTTTTGGCCTTTGTACACACACACACACACACACACACACACACACACACACACACACCCCTACATCTGAAAGAACAAATGCATAATTTTCAAGTCCATGTGGAATATGACAGCAAGAAATGCTATCCACAAAGTCATTATTTCCTCACAGAGCTGGTAATTGCAAGATGATTTTCTAAATGACTTCCTGATTGTGATGGAGTTTAAAAGACTCTCGGTGTGGTGGAGGTAAAGTCATTGGCAGTTTATCCTCTATTTCTGGGCTTTGTACCTGTGATTCAACCAGTTGTGGATAGGAAACACATGGAGAAGTTAGTGCCTTGATTCTGTGCAGATCTTTCCCTGTAGCTTTCCCTAAGCAATACAACGTAAGAGCCATCCAGGTCCTTACACTTTGTTATATGTGTGACAGAGATCCTAGATGCGATTAGAAGCCACATTCACAGTCTGCAACAATAGGAACATTTTATAGAAGATATTGGAGCATCCACAGGTTTTCAGGGAGGGGGTCTTAGACACAAAAACCCAAGGCTATCAAAAATAGACCTACCAAAGTGTGTATTGGAATGCACTATCCAAAACATTAGCTATCAAAACTTCTGGGATGCAGCTGAACCAGTTGTCTCAGGGTTTATGTTGCACTGATAAAGTACCAAAAAGCAATTTAGGAGGAAAGGGTTGCTTTGGCTTCCATATCTCAGTCACAGTCCATTGAGGGAAGCTAAGGCAGGAACCTGGAGGCAGAACGGGTGCAGAGGCCATAGAGGACGCTGCTCACTGGCTTTCTCCCGTGGCTTCTCAGCCTGCTTTCTTATTAAACCTGGGACCACCAGCGCAGAAGTGCCATGTCCACAGTGAGCTGGGCCCTCCCACATCAATCAAGAAAATGCCATGTAGACTTGCTTACAGAAGGAGGTCTCTTCTCAGTTGAGGTTCCTCTTCACAGATAATTCTAGGTTGTGTCAAGTTTTCAATTAAACCACTAGCACACAGTATTCAGAGGGAAATAAATTCTTGGATTGGAGAAGAAATGTCCAAACTTAATGAGCAAAGCGGCAAACACAAAAGCTCCTTGATTTGAGTAAAGATGCACACGATTGTCTAGTACATAAGGGACTGAAATCTACCAGCTTTCATGAAGCATTAAAAAATAGACTAACTTAGGGGCTGGAGAGATTGCTTCGTGGTTAAGAGCACTGGCTGTTCTTTCAGAGAACCCAGGCTGAATTTCCAGCACCCTCATGGTGGCTCAGGACCATCTGTAACTTCAATCTTCAGGCCTCTGAGGGCACTGCAGACATGGTGCAGACAAAACACTCGCGTAAGTGACAGAAGAAGTACAGACTTGGGGCAGGAGTTGGGAGCAGCCAAGAAGACTGCACAGGTGAGCTGCACTCAGGATGAAGACACACAACTATGAACACAGGAGGGCTGCAGCACAAGCCTGTGAGTCAGAATATAGAGGCAGGGGGATCAGGAATTCAGGTCATCCTTGACTATATAGAGTTGGAGGCTAGCCTGGGCTACATGAGGCCCTGTCTCAGAAAACAAAAATAGTAAAAAGTAGGAAGCTGGGTGAAGTGTCTCACAGCTCTAATTTTAACACTTAAGAGGCTGAGGAGGCATGAGTTTGAGGCTAGCCTGGGCTACAAATTGAGATCCTTTCTCAAAATATAAAGAAAATAAAAGCCAGAAAAAGAGGGGGAAGGGAAGGAGAGAGAAAAAGGGAGACAGACAAATAACATATCATCAACAAGGAAACTCTTAAAAAACAGGTAATTACTTCTGAAAATGGAAGTTCACAAACCTTAAAAATTGAGTCTAAACAGATCTTAAACTACTGAAGAAATGGCATGGGTGGTTTAAATGCTTCTCTGCCTGATGTGACACAAAATGCCAGGAGCAGATGGTTTTGCCAGGAATTCTATCAAACAGCCAAGGAACAGTTCCCATACAGAGTGTTCCAGAGAAGAGGTCTCTGTCTGACTCACTTTCTGAGGAACTGCCTTATAAAAGCAGACCAGACAGTCCAAGAAGTGGAAAGGCACCTCCCCTCCAGTACAGACCCCCCGTGTGGTAACACTGGAGTCCGGCCATGAATCACGGAAGGGGCTGTGCAAAGTGGCTTATTTAAGGGCTGTCAGATTGGCTGTGCAGTGAGAGTCTGTTCAGGTAATTTCCCACAATAACCATTTAAAACTCTACAGCCACTGATAGTTCACCCTCACCAGACACTGGGAACAGAAGCTGCAGACAGCCCAAGAGCCAGACCATGAGTAGTAAAATGCCAGGATCTTTTTCAAAATTTTATTTTAGATTTATTACTTTTAATGAGTGTTTTGTCTGCTTGTATGTCTGTGCACCATGTACATGCCTGGTGCTTGAGGATCCTGAAGAGGGCATCAAATCCCTTAGATCTAGAGTTATAGATGGTTGTGAGCCACCACATGGGTACTGAGAGTTGAACCCGGGTCCTCTGCAAAAGCAACAAGTGCCTCAACTGCTGAGCCATCTTTTCAACCCCCAGAATATTTTATTTTCTGCCTTCAAAATAAAAGCATCCATTTACACTTGTTTATGAATGGCTGTGTTTTAGTTTGATCTATGTATGTACTGTGCAATGGTTGAATAAGGTTAAGTACCTTGATATTATTGGTTCTTTATGTGGAAATACTCAAATTCCCATTTTCTAGCTTTTAAAAAATTAAGGTGGCACACTTCTTTACTCCCAGCACTTGAGAGGCCAGAGGAGGAGCTCTGTGAGCTTGAGGGCGGTCTGGGCTACAGAGCATGTTTAGTCCAGCCAAGGCTAAGTGGTGAGACTGTGTCACCCCAGGTGGTGTATTTCCTGTCTGCTCCCAGTGCGTTGCACATGGCTTCTGCTTTGGAGGAGCTGTAGAAAGACCTAGAAGAGGTAAAAGTGTTGCTGGAAAAGTCCACCAGGAAAGGAGCATGTGATGGTCTCACAGATGAAAGTTCCAAGACTGAGACACAAATAAAGAACAAGATGCAACCACAGGAGAATACAGAACTTCTTGACAACAAGTAGCTGCCAGCATGGTTGCTCTCGTCACAATAGCATACACAGTGGATGGGATCAGTCAGATAAATCTGTGAAAATCGACATTCTCTTAACGAGTTCATCAGCTTCCCACGGAGAATGTGAGTACACTTTGCAGAGAGGTCAGTTCATCTTTTGGTGAAGAATCTCAATGGTAAGAGTCACTCCGTGATTGTGAACAGTCATTCAAAACCCATCTCAGTGGAAGGCAGTTCAAAAAAGGAGAGGGAGGCAGAAAACACTCAATGAGACCACTTGGAAAGAGTACCAAGAAAAGGAAGCCTCCTAGTGAGGGATTAAGGAACATTCTAAACAGTTCATGAAGCTGGAGAGGATGGCATGAAGGGAACCATCTATAAATTGTAGGTAGAATGAAGAGAGAAGCTACAGAAAAAATTTGAGACTTTAATTTCCCTTGGAAACTGCCATGGAAATGCTCGTTTCCAGCAGGGAACATTGTTGAACTGCATGTATAAATTTAACTGATGACTATTTGCATAGCCTTCTAAGTAAAGACAGCAGATTCTCCATTTCTTACCGGAGGATTTGATTTAAATAAATGAGCTTATTAAATTTCCTTCTTCATTCACACTCTGGTCATTTTGTTTAAGAAAAGTGATGTAATTTTCTTATTGAAATATAAAAGGAGCCTTACATAATGAAAATGCTACATTTTGTTCAGGATGGGAGGTAGAAAACAAGTGTTTGCTTGCCTGTAACTGACTGACATCAGCTCCCACTCATGTAAAAATAAGAGTAAAACCAGAACTTCTGCATAAAATTCAAATTTGTACATGAACTCAAAGCCACAATAGAGCTGTCATCCTTTTTGACCAGCTTAAGCTATGTGCAAACTGCACATTACCATGTACTACTAACTGAACCACAAATGTTATTACCTTGATTTAAATATTTATTTATGAATATAAAATTGAAACAAAATATAAATGGTAAAATAGGCAAGCATCTTTGTGTGGTGAATACTGCCTGCAAACTTGGAAAATCCATCTAGTCTTGTGTTCAATTAAGATGAAGTTTTACTCTAAAAAATAATTTATGGTACATTGAGGTTGTCTTGCCATCCTACTTAGACCAAAGAGCTTTGACTCTTTGGTCTAATTGTGTCTTAGAACCTCCATCTCCCCTTAGTTAAAGAGATAAAGCAGAGAAAATTCTGTCTGTTATTACTCTTTCCTATTACCATTGTGAGATATTAAAGAGTAGGGGGAGGTACAGGAATTCCCAAGGAGGAAGAAGTAAAGCTGAAAGATTCTGCAGATGCTATGAGCACTGACACAGCTCATGTGAGGGACTCTGTGCTCAAACGTCAGGATCAGGGCGAGGGTTTAGCCTGGATATACGCAAAGTACACGGTAATCACCCATGGCCCACAGAGACTTGAGAATGGCCACTGTGTTTCATCGATGTGCCAGCCAACAGCTTAAATTTGCAAATGTAACAAGTTGATCTTCAAAAGCTTGTGTGGAAGAAGGATGGACAAAGAACAGGATTGGTACAGGTAGGGGAGTAGCTCGCCAGGTGTTTAGCTACATTATAGAGTTAAAGCTGTGAACAAATGGTTCAAAGGAACAGAAGAGAGAACCTGGGTACATGAGGCAATTGGTGCCGAGGCTGGACTTGTACCAGGGAGCTCCCCTCAGGCAGTTCAATACTCACTGAAGGAGGGATTGGATAGACAGAATCAAATCATGTTATGCCATTGCTAAACAACTCCAGCTGGATTACAGGCTAAAGGAAAATCAAAAGAGTGTGTGTGTGGGTGTTGGTCTGGGGAAGTTGATATGGGAGAAGATAATAATAAATTGTCAAAGATTTCTCAAAAGGGAAAAATTATGTAATAAGAATTAAAAGCAAATATAGAAGGCAATATTAAAAAGCAAGCAGGCAAAATCTAGGAAATATTTGCAAACATAAGCAATCAAGGCATGAAGAGCATATAACAACTTTTCAGAGTGTTGAGACAGCTCAGCTCATAAGGTAAGTGTATTTGGTGTTCTTACAGATGACCTGAGTTCAATTCCCAGTATCCACATTGGCCAGCTTACAACGACCTGTAACTCCAGCTCCAGGGGATCCAATGACCTCTTCTTGCCTCTGTGGGCATTGCATCATGCACATACCCACACATATACACACATATATGTGTAATTAAAAAATAAAACATTAAAAAATCCCTTCAGTTTCTAATGAAAAGTAGTCAACCTGATAGAGCACAAAAGAATAAGAAATGGGGCTGGAGAGATGGCTCATCCAGTAAAAGCACTGACTGCTCTTCCAGTGGACCTTGGTTTGGTTCCCAGCACCCACATACTGGTTCACAACCCCCTGTAAACTCCACTTCCAGGGGCTCAGATGTCTCTTTCTGGCTTCTGCAGGTACCAAATGCACAAGTGTTGCATAGACATACATACAGGTAAAGTACTCATACACATAAAAACGAAAAATGACATCAAGAATGTTTTTAAAAGCCACATGGAATATATATATATATATATATATATATATATATATATACCTAAAATTGC
>CABHPQ010191046.1:10876-20885 GCA_902168405.1 Peromyscus aztecus
TGTGTGTGTGTGTGTGTGTGTGTGTGTGTGTGTAGTTTAAGTGAAGTTATACCAGTTGGGTGATAATACCCACAAAGAACTGTAGACTAACACCCAGGGATGAAAAACGTTTTGCGTTGTTGGTTGTTGAGTTGTTGAGTCTCCAAGAGACTCTCAAAGCAATACAGGCAATTGCTGCTGGTGGTGTTTGCCTCCCAAAAGTTGAAGGTAAGTCTCTTTTTCTAAAGACACTGTGCAGTTTGGACATAGGAATCAGAGGATCTGACCTGAAAGCCTCCTTCCTGAGGGATAGCTTTAGTAGTACCAAAAGATGCTAGACTGGCTGCCAAGCCAGGAAGGCCATCAGTTGTCCCAACCCACTGCAATGCCTATGAACCACAACGGTGACCATACAGGATACCCCTAAAGAAGCAGTAGGGGCACTCATCTTGGCGTTAACCAACAGCCGTCTAATTGGACAGACGGCCTGCTCATCAGGAGGGAAATCACACCTGGTACTGAAAACCTGATCAACTACCCATAGCTAGTGAGGTCATGGATCTTGGAGGAGATCTTCCTACTCCACTTTCCTAAACCAGTATAATTCCTAACTACATTCTAAACGCACATCCTTTTACCCACAGATAAGTAGTTCTCACCCCTCATCAAAGGAACTTTTTTTTACAAAGCAGGCAGAGACCATTACAGAAAGTCCCAACATGCAGAGTACAACTTACCATGGGTACCCAGGCTAATTGATAACATCTACAACAGAACCTCTACACCTAAGGCACAGTGACCACCTTAGAAGATGAGGGGGGCCAGACTGTAAGAGCCACAGGATCGGTAAGTCAGTTGTGAGATTATTTCCTCTAGATATGACAGGGAACTTTTACCAAAGGAATCTCAACAGTATGGCTATCCAAACAAGATCTGACCAAGGACGACAACAGTAGAAATCTCATGAGGCCCCACTCCTAAGTGAAGAGCTACAACAGGCAATTAACAACCACTGAGAGGAAGAATTTGGCTTACCAAGGCATGAGCCCCCATTTGGTTATCCAATACTAAGTGATCAGCCCTGGAAACATCCATACAAGCAACACTAAACAGTCTCAGAAGGTTATAGACACGTAAGCACAAACTTTACACACATCCATAATAAAAAGAGACCATGGATTGGAGATGGAAAAGGAGGGGTTGGAGGGGCAGAAATGTTGTAATTAATTAAGATAAAACTTAAAAATAAAAGAAGTATCAAAAGGCACATTATACCCACCCCCTGGGGTCAACAGAGCTAAGAATGTGCTCGTCCTCACCCAAAACTGGAAAGATGGAGCTGACCAAAGCGAGCAGATTGGGGAAAGCCAGCACTGGCTGCTCCGTAGGTTCAGTGGGTATGAGGGTCAGATGCCTCTGTCTGTGGGGACGACAGTATGGTGGTGTCAGGTTACAGATGTGCATTCTTTCCTCCAGAAAAATGCATGCAGATGTCTCAGATGCCAGGCTCTGGAATGTTCCTAGCCAGAGTGCAAGGGTAGAAACCAGTGTCAGTGTGCACATCCAGGGAGTGGTTAACGCATGGTAGTGAAGTCCACACGGTGTGGGCTGTTCTTCTAGTCAGGGGAGTGACTGGAAGAGAAGGCTGAGGTCCAGACTCTGTTATATCTCAGCCAGTGTGACTTAAAGCAGCTAACTTACAGCGGGATGCTTCAAATGTGAGAATGGGAGTTACCTGATGAGGCAAAAGGGTGTGCTCTGCCCATTAGCACATATGAAGGAGGAAAATGCAAAACCTAACACTCTGGAGGGCCTCATCGGGGTTCTGTCACTGGGGGTGGGGGCTAGACTGTGACTGGGGAGGCTGTGCAGGGTCTTTAAGGACAATGGAAACCGTGGTTGGTAATGACAGATCGGAAGTGAGTATGGTGGACCTCAGGGCCTTGCAGTCAGGACAGCGTGCATGGTGGTGGAAGGAGAAAAGCCTCCCTCGCATAGGCTCCGGATTTGAACCTTTGGGCCCCAGTTGGTGGTGCTGTGCTGTTTGGGGAGGTGTGGAACCCTGAGGGAGGAATACATCCCTGGGGGTGGGCTTTGAGCATTCAGCTTAGACATGTTTACTGTTCTTTCTTCTGCTTCCTGTGTATGGATTAAAATGTGAAACCTCAGCTTCCTGCCACGAAGGACTGTAGCCCTCTGAACCCATAGCCAGAATAAATTGCTCTGTAAGGTTTTTTTTTGTTGTTGTTTTTGTTTTTTAGTGGTGGTATTTCACCACAGTACCAAACTGTGGCTTGGGTACTTTTCCTTTTTGTAACTTTGTACTTCTTACCCAGTAGCCCTCAACTCCTCTCCTCTGGCTCCTGTCAATCACTGCTCTGTGCTCTGTTTTAATGGGTTTTGCTGTTTTGGTGGAGTTATACTATGTCTGGCTAATCTCATTTGGCATAAAATGCTTCATCTCATCCAGTGGTGTGAAGTTTTTCTCCTGGGACTCTTATAATTTCATGTCATTGCTAGAGTCCTTTATCAATTTTAAGTTGGTTTTGAGTGTGTATGTTTATCTGTGTGTGTATGTACACCAGGAGAGAATGTGTAAGCATGCACATGCATGTGGAAGTCAGAGGTCAACCACTCTCCATCTTTTTTGTTTTGTTTTGGACAGACTCTCTGAACCTGGAGCTCACATATTCAGGTAGACTGGACAGTAACCCCTAGGAATTCTCCACTACTGCTGTTTCTCCCCAGCACTGAGATTCCAGACACATACCTTGGCCTGCTGTTGGTGGTGTTCAGTGCGGGTACTGGGGATCAAACTCACATCATTCAGCACTTTCCCAGTTCCCACAGAGATTTTACCATCATCTCCTGCAGGTGTCTGTCCAGTCTCCCAGCTCCTCCTGTGGAAGAGGCTGCCTCTTGCTTGTGTGCACTCCTGTCCACTGTGCATGTGTGGATCCATCTGTTGGCTGTGTCTTCTGCCCACTGGCCTATATGTTGCCTTTTTGTTTAATGGCAGTACCATACTGTCTTGGTGCTGGAGCTTTGCAATATATTTAGAAATCAAAAGAAACTTAGTTCTTCTTTCATAAGATGACTTTGCCTTTTTTTTAAAATCTTGGTGGTGAATTTTAGTGTTTTTGTTTTTGTTGTTGTTGTTGTTGTTTGTTTTGTTTTGTTTTTTTCCATTTCAGTAAAAACTTCCATTGGGATCTCCTAGTGACTGCCTTGACTGTGTAGCCCACTCTAAGTAGTGTGAGTGTTTGTCATGGCTCTGTAGTTTCCAACGTATCTTTCCCTTCATTTTTGTAAATTTATTAATGTTTTAATGTTTGACAATGCCCTAAATAGAATATTTTCTTAATTTCATCATTTGGACATAGAAATACAACTAATTTTTGTTGTTGTTGTTGTTGTTGTATTTTATAGCCTGTAAGTTTACTAAAGCCATTTATCCCATCCGTCCTCCGTCCCCCTTCCTATGGTTTGGGGGTCATTGATTGTGAGAGTATGTCATCTGCATAAAGGTGTCGTTTTATTTCTTTCTCCAATCTGTAAGGTGTTTCTTTGCTTTCCTGGTCGCCATGGCCAGGACTTCACTAGGGAGGCTGAGTGTCTGTCTCTGCCGTCCGCATCACTGAGGGACACTGGCATGTGCCTTCCACATGTGCCTTTCGTTAGGTTGTGGTAAGTTCATTCTGTGTCCAGAGCTGTCGAGAGTCTTTAGTGAAGACTTTATTGGATATTTTCAAATCTGTTTTCTATATCTACAGACCATGGGATTTTCATAACTCTATTCCTATGGCCTAAAGGATGAATCGATTTGATCATAAGGTAGGATTCTTCCAATGTGTTATTGAATTCGGTTTGCTAGTGTTTTTAAGAAGTTAAATCAAACTTTTCATTGACACATAGACTTGTTCATTTTTATGGGGTGCCATGTGATGTCTTAGGCAATGTTCAAAACAAGGTAAGACTCTTCTCTCATTTTGCAAAGGACCGCTGCACCATCTCATCAGCAATAAACATAAAATATAAGGCTTGCTTCTTCCCTATCTCTTTTGGCTTTGGTATCGGGGAATGATGGCCTCATGAATCAGAAAAGTTCCTCCTTCATCTTTTATTTTTGAGGAATGGTCTTTAAATCTTGTGACACGTGACCAGCAAAGCCGTCTGGTACAGTCCTGAGCTTTTCCTTTCGAGAGTTTTACTGATTATTGGTCTATTTGGCTTTTATATCCGTTAATGATTCATTCTGGGGGTGTGAGGGGACAGAGTCCAGGGACCAGAGATAGAGGATCTTATGGAGCTGGGAGATTAAAGATGTTTAGAGCCATTGGTGTATGTGACGTTCTTTATTTGGGACAAGACCATGTACCCATGGTCCCAAAGGCATTTTGTAGAGAATCCCAGAGATGTGGCTTCTTGCTAGACTAGACATACAACAGGGTTCACATTATTGCTTATTCATGGTTCTGGGACATCTGGTAGTGACAGTTTTAACTGAGTCATTCTGGAAGTCTACACTGGCACCATATTATCTAAACCTTGATCTGGCCCTCACAGCCTTAATTCCCTTCAGGGGCTAGGGTTCTAAGAACTTGTCTGTTCATTCTAAGTTGTTCAGTTTTCTGGTATGTGATTACTCCTCTTATGACACTTTCTGTGTGTGTGTTTGTGTGTGTGTGTGTGTGTGATTGTTACCGTACTGTTTTTATATTCCTGACTTTATTTGTATGTGTGTTTGTGTTTTTACTTTTTCCCTACTTAAACTAATGATTTTCCAGTTCTATCTCAAAAAAAAAAAGTCAATTCATAGTTTGACTTTTTTTTCTGATATCCAACTTCCTGTTTTGTTCATGAAGCCCTAATCTTTCCTGTCCCTTCCGCTGGCTTTCTGTGGCTGTCTTTCCCTTTTGGTCTTTTGGTGGCTGGAGTTGGGCAGGTGATGGGAGGTCTCCCTTTGTAGACAGTCGGTGTTACAAGTTCCCTGGAGAATTGTGTGTGCCCACCCCAAGTTTTCATGTGTTACGTTTGCGTTTTCTTTTGTCTTGGGCTCTTTTCTAATCTGCCTTTAGCTTTTATTTTTTCAATCCAGGGACTGTTCAAGAGTATATTGTTTAATTTCCACGTGTGTAAATTTCCCGTCTTCTCTCTCACAGTTTTCCAGTTCCTTTTCCTTAGCGGTCTCACAAAGCACATGCTTGAAGATCAGTCCCTTGAAGGCTGTTAAGTTTCTTCCTTTTTCCTGACACACAGTCTGCCGGGGAACTTGTTCCATCTAAGCTCAGGAGGAGAGTGTGCCCTGCTGCCGAGGGTAGAATGTTCTGACGTGACTGCTCAGACCCCGTGGCTCACTGTATTGTTTAAGTCAGCTGTTTCCATATTGACTTCTGGCATGCATGCATTGTTTATTGTGGGATGTGGAGTGCTGAAGTCTCCCACGGCCCTGTACTTCTGTCTGTCCCCTCCCGCCCCCCACCAGATCTCTCCATATTTGTTCTCCATGAGTTTATGTTTATGTAATTATCTCTTTCACCTTCTGGATTTATAGGCCCTTTGAGAAGCAGCGGCAGTTTGGACCTGAAGCCTCTTTTGTGACACTTGAGTACAGGTGGCCTGTTTCCTCTGGGCTCCTGTTTGCATGGTGCTTCTTTTCTGTCCTCTGGCTCTGTGTCCTATGTACTTGCGTGGAAATCAGTTTCTTCTAAAGACTGCATAGTTGGGTGTGGTTTTTTTTTAAAGTATCTATTTAACTATTCTATGACTTTTTTTTGGCATGGATATGTGTGTGTGTGTGGTGTGTGCTTGTGTGTGTGCATGTTCATATGTGTGGGTACATGTGTGTACAGTTGCACGTACTTGTGGGGACATATGCCCATGGAGATGCAAAGTTGATTACTCTCCACTTTATTTATTGAGGCTGGGTCTCCTGGTGAAGGCTGGGATCACAGGGCTGGTTTCTAGTGGATTCTGGAGATCCAGAACTTCAGTCCTCATACTTAGGAGGCCAGAGCTTTATCTGCTGAGCCATCATTACAGTGCCTAGTCTCTCTCTCTCTCTCTCTCTCTCTCTCTGTGTGTGTGTGTGTGTGTTTTCTGGGATTTTAATCTGTTTGCATTTCAAATAATCACAGAGATGTGAGGGGCCTATTGTGGCAATTTTATTAGTTGTTTTCTACTTTCTTTCTCTCTCTCAATCTTTCCCTCTTTGTCATTGGATGATTTGTTTTGAAGTGTTACTCTGATTTACTCTTTTGCTTTTTTTCAAATTATTATTATTATTTTTACATCCCAACTGCAGTTTCCCCTCCCTCCTCTCCTCCCAGTCTCCCCTCCCCCCACCTCTTCTTTGCCTCCCCACCCCCCACCCCCACCCCCACCCCACCCCCACTCCTCCCCTGTTTCTCCTCAGAAAAGGGCAGGCCTCCTGTGGATACTAACCAAACATGGCATATCAAGTTGCAGTAAGACTAGGCACCTCCTCTTGTATTAGGACTGGACAAGGAACCCAGTATGAGGAAAAGGGTCCCCAAAGCAGGCAAAAGTGTCAGAGACAGCCCCTGTTCCCAGAGAGACTTCATCCAGCAACTGATGGAAACCCACAGCCAAACATTAGGCAGAGCTCTAGGAATCCTGTGGAAGACGGGGAGGAAGGATTGTAGGAGCCAGAGGGGTCAAGGACACCACAAGAAAACCCACATAATCTCCTGGGGGCTCACGGAGACTGAGCTGAGAGCCAGGGAGCCTGCATGAGACTGACCTAGGCCCTCTGCATGTATGTGACAGTTGTGTAGCTTGGTCTTCTTTGGGACTCTCTTGCTTTCTTCTGTGTATCTGCTGTGGCTGTTTTCTTTGCAGCTTCCTTCGTTTGTAGCTGTAGGTCTCTTGGTCTGATAAGAGCGTCAGTCACACACAGAGGTTCCACGGCTCTGCCCCCCCCCCCCCCCCACTGCTGCTGTCACCATGTTTATCTTTTACAGTGTGATCCCATCAGCGTGTTTCCTTGATCTTAGGTATAGGCATACCTTTTGTGTTCTAACTTTTTTTAAAAAATAATTTATTTAACTTTGTTTTATGTACATTGGCATCAGAGTTCCTGGAACTGGAGTTACAGACAGTTGGACAGTTGTGAGCTACCATGTGGGTGCTGGGAATTGAACAACCTGGTTCCTCTGGAAGAACAGCCAGTGCTCTTGACCGCTGAGCCCCATGTTCTAACTTTTATACTAGAGTGTCATAGGATTCACACTTTCTGTGCCTTACGACAGCAAGCTGTGATGTCTGCTGTTGACCCTTGCTGGTGAGTTTGAAATGTTCATATCGCTGTTTTCCCATCATCCTCTGCTTCCTCATGAAAACTGTCTTCAGTGTTACCCGTCAGGCAGTTCTGCTCACTTCTGTTCACCAGCTCTGCTAGATTACTGTGTGTGCTAGTCTGGAGTTCCCCTGTATGAGATCATGCAGTCTATGGATAGAGACGTTCTTTTCCTTTTATTTTATTTGTCAACTATGGCATAAGAACTTGTTTTTTGTTTGTTTGTTTGTTTGTTCTTTAGGAAAAGTGTTCTAAAGGTCACACAGCCTAGGAGGCCTCACGCCTCACTTGATCCAATTGAAAGGTGTCTTAGGAAACGTACAGTCACTCATTCCTTCATTCCTTCATTCCTTCATTCCTTCATCTGCTGAGCCTTTTCCCAGCACTCACCCTGGGCTCGCACAGTCCAGGGGGACAGCCAGGAGCAGGCCCTCCCATCATGCACCTGTGATGGGGACAGGAAAGGATGTCAGCCAGTAAGTAAGGATGACAGTCACAGCTTTGATATGATTCTAGGAGGGAGATCCCCAGGGCAGAGTATCTTGGGGTAGAGGGTGGTGCTTCCGTTCAGAGAGAGTCGTTCAGCTCAGCACTACGTCTGACCTCGAAAACTCTCCACACCTCCCTACACATGCCTGTTCCTGACCTTGTCACGCACACTTCCCAGGACAGATAGTCTATCCTCCTGATGACCCATTCCATTGCTTTCCTTCAGGCTGTGGAGAGTAAAGCCAAGTCTATAACTTGGTCCTGTCCCTTCTCTGGTCTTAGTCCTCCCCAGTGGGGGCTTATATCTCTGTGTGATCTAACTCAGCCAGGCTTCCTCTAACCCTGAACTGGCTTCCAGCTGGTGATCCAACTGAGAGCAGGGCTGAGAATTCGTGTAAGGAGACAAATGCCCTTGACCTTCTCAGGTAAAGTGTCTGTCATGCTCCCCCTGTAGAGATGGTAAGACCCATGTATTAAAGACTCGGTTCTCAGAGCCTGGGGTCTTCAAGTAATTGGGAGCCCATTTCCAAAGCGAACAGTAGGCCTTTAGCCACTTCCTCTACCTCTCTTTGCTCCATGGCCAGAAGGTGAGTGGTTGGGCTCTGCCATTTCCTCCACCACAAATCTGCCTGCTACTGGTCCAAAGCAGCGAGGCAGAGTGATCATGGACTGTACTCTCCCCAACTGAGGCAAATGAGCTTTTCCTCTTTATAAGTGAATTATCTGGGGTATTTTATTACAGTGGTAGAAATCTAACACACATGGGAAGTCCAAGGCTGGAAGCAGTTGACTAACTTGGCTGCAAATGCACCAGGTATAGGAGTCATGGCATCAACACCCATGTGGGTGACCCTGAAGTCTCCAGCAGAAGAAAGTTGAAAAGCAGAGAGCCCCAGCCCAATACTACTTCACAGCCTGGGGACTCGTTAGCACTTGCAGCATAAACCCCAGGATCTCTCTGCACAGTGACAGTCACACAGCTTCTGCCAGGGGTGCTGGGACAAACAAAGACACCGAAGCTCCTGCCATGAGGCAGACCCACGTCCTGGGGGGAACAGGCCACATCGCCTGTCTCTGATGAGTCAGGCCCAGAAAGCTGGAGACTGGAGACTGAAATTGAAGTCTGGCAGCAGGTTAAAAAGAAAGCTTGCAGACCGTTTCCTTCCTTAGATGAATTTGAACTTGAAAGGAAAGGAAACCAAGTTGGTTTCTCTCTTCTGAAGTCCCTCCTATCAGCACTTGATCATCATGGCATAGAAAGTGAAACCTCTAGTGAGGGTACAGCCCGGCTGCTGTGCTGAGGAGCGGGCTCTGGCTGTGCATGAGGGCTTGACTCCGCTGTCACCAGCTGAGTGACTTCAGACACCCTTAGTCACTGCTGCATTACTGCGAAAATGTCAGAGAAAGCAGCTTAAACAGGAGAGGAAGATGTTTGCTCTGGGCTCAATTTTGATGGTTTTGGTCCACGACAGATTGATCGGCTCCATTTTTGGGGCACACACACATGGCAGAATCA
Source organism: Peromyscus aztecus (assembly GCA_902168405.1). NCBI lineage: Eukaryota > Metazoa > Chordata > Mammalia > Rodentia > Cricetidae > Peromyscus > Peromyscus aztecus. The sequence goes on from CABHPQ010191046.1 coordinate 20,179, forward strand.
TGTGGCAGAGGGAGCCATTCACCTCATAAGAGAGAGAAGAGGCTGGATTCCATAGTCCTCTTCGGGGACACACTCCCAGTAGCCCTTCCTCCAACTTGGTGCATCTCTTGAAGATTCCACCGTGTATAGTGTCATGGGCAGGGAACCATATTTCATGCATGTCCCTTTGAGGGTCATTTCTGTTTTTCACGTGTACTGTGTGTTTGTATTGTGTGGGCTCATGCAGGTAAGGCTTTGTGCACACTTACATGTGGAGGCCCATGGTTGACACTGGGAATCTCTCCTGAATCACTTTCCACCTTATTCATTAAGGCAGGCCTCTCAATTGAACCCAGACCTCACCAATTCAGATAACCTGTCTAGCCAGCTTGCTCCAGGGATCCAACTGCCTTCAGACTGTTGGAATAAGGGGCAAGCCTTCCTCATCAGACATTTATGTGAGTGTAGGAGATCTGATCTCTAGAAAATTATTTGCCCTCCAAGCCATGTGCCCAGGCCCAGCTCAGGGGAGAGGGGTCATTTGTGATCCACACATATCAGACATGTCTCTTAAACAACATGCCACCTGTATCTTCATTTGTTGTAGAGGATGATGACCCTCTGTGGGATTATTGCAGCAGGAAACAAGGGCCGATTGATGGAGGACCCAGAGCACAGGCTACTGCATGGTAGCGCTTTACAAATGTGTGGCCCCATCAACAGCCTGA